>JAIPRL010009134.1:0-18416 GCA_025469235.1 Pemphigus obesinymphae | reverse complement strand
GTTATAAATGAAATGGCTCTGAAACCAAGAAAAGTCGACCTTTTATTGTAAACACTAATAAATATCAATTATTATATTTACTTAAAAACAAATTATGTATTTTATTATTATGAAAAATTGTTTATCCTCCCCCATGACCTAGCCCTAATTACGCCACTGTTGTCCGCCCATTCACCCAAAACACTTTGGTGGTCGGAAAACTATCTTCTGGATATAGCAAATGTCCTTATTGTATTCGTCAAAGGTGAAATTTTCCTAAAATAAAATATGTATTAAGAGTGTATTAATACGCATACATTACACACGCGTAACATAGCAAGTCTACGTACTATAGTTTATTTATATTTAATACAAGTGTAAATTTACGTATTATTAAAGTTTTAGAGGAAAGCATAAACTGTACTCTGGCGTGGAGTTCCTTTATAATTTTTATTTTTAAACAAGTTATAAGTAGTTAAATAACTCATTTTTTTTTTTAAACTCCACTCTAGAGCATAGTTTATGTTTTCCTCTATAAATTTGATAATAAGTAAATTTACTCTGATATTAGTTATAAAAAAACTGTAATAAGAATGCGGTAGGTCCGTAGATTTGCTATGTTATGCGTTTGTAAGACAGAGACAACAAACGTGTGGGTCCTCTTAACAAAAGCTGCGGTCACTGATAAAGTACCCACATAAATAATTATTAGGTTCACGAATCGCACTCAATATATATCCCAATCAAAAGAGTTTCATTTATTAGATATCTTATTCAAAAACAGTTGATTGTAACCTGCAGAAACACTCAAACTGACCAGGCGTTGTTTCTAAAAGGTGATCAAGCTAAAATTATATATTATAATATAGTTCAGCACATGCTGTATAATTCGTTTGTGGTTTTATCTACATCTTGTAAAAACTGTAAATTTTATATTTATGTATGTTTTTGGATCTATTGATAAAATCAATTTATTTTACCTTGAGTACTGAATTTAAAATAAAATAAATTACCTTGAGTACTAAATTTAAAATGAAATAAGTGATGTATGTCGGAACCTATGCATCTCTTATATATTTTTGTTACGCCTTATGGCCAAATATGTATAAACTACACTTTCGAAATTGGAGATTCATATTTAAAAAAAAATGAGCAACGGCGCAACACAGAAAACGCTACTATAGAAAGTTCATTATGATTTAGGTGGTGAAAAATGACAAAATATCACAATTTAGTGTTTGTTTTATTTCTATAAAATATTTGCTAGCTAGTCTATATATTACTAATTTATAACTTTTATTATCATTTTTATTTTTTGAAATAACATATTTGTTATAATTCTAGATTTGACTTCTTAGTGTTGATAAATATTTATGTTTGAATAATTAAAAAATATAATTAATCTGATGAACTATTCACTCAGTAATGTTGTACCTATACGTTGTTTGGTGACTCACTTAGTGTTTAACAAGTAATAATTAGTATAAAACTATAATATTAAGTACCTTTATAAGAAGTTAATGAATATTATATTATGTTTATTTATTTGATTAAATTTATTGTCCTACTTCAAATTTACTATGGGCTCAGAAATAATATGTTATGAATAGACAGTACCTATTTGAAAATTATTCCGGAAAGCATTTCTAGAGTTCTAAATATTGTGATTTTATCCATTTAAAATCTATAGATTATATATAACTCAATAGACAATAAATATTTAGATTTTAATATATAACAACACTATTTTTAATGATTGGATACAAAAAAGTATACCAATTCAAACCTATTTATTTTTGAGCTCACATACAGACTATAGGAATCGGAATGCAACAATGTTATAAAAAATTGAGAACGTTTACTTTCGAGTGGAGAGCTAACTTTACACACGTACATTTCCGATAACCTGCAGGACCTCCTCCTGTAAAATTACCACTATGCTATAGCCTATAGATTAAAAATACTTATCAGATTGAATTTTTTTTTTAAATATATTGCATATTACTTAAGTATAAATAGGTAAGTGGGTATCATTTTAATTAGCTACATGTAAAGCTCTTGTAAAACGTCTGTATGCCACTGTTCCTTAGTACTTAAATATATAATATTATGACAACAAATGCCAAAGGATAAAGGGATGGACGGACACAACTGACACCGTGATGTTTATCTAACGGGATAGAAGTCTAAAAGTTTGATTTTTTTTTTATGCCGTCCCTTTTTTTTTAAATAATATAATATGTTATAAATATAAAATTTACGAGTAAAACTGTAATAATATTTATAGATTTATGAAAATTTAAATTGTATTATAGAACAAATTCAACTTGATTTTTATACTATATTGTGTAAAATGGACTTGATGTTATCTAACTAGTTATATAACATAAGTGTTTCATTTAGTTGGAAAACATTTAAATTTAAAATCGTTAACCGATTTATAAGGTGATTTTTTAGATTTTGAGTTATTTGATTTCTGCCAGTTTGTGTAATACAGTATATAACTAATATACTGCATAAAATTACGAGTCTATTCTCCCCTCCCCCACCGATACATGAAGCAATCTGCAGTTGATGAAGTTGTCGTGTCTACATAATATAAATTGTGTAATGATGTTGAAACCCGTAAACGTTTTTTACGGAAATATTCAATAAGTTTAAAAATATAAAACTACGTAAGAAATACAATAGAGAAACCAAACACAATACAACATCAAAGCTTAATGATCTAAAATCTAAAAAGTACCAAAAATACCATAAAAATGGTATTTCAGTTACGCTAAAGACGTATCCAGGGAGATCATGGAGTCCACGCGGCCATGCTGTGGAGCTTATGGAGTCTGATCTCCCGACATTTTTTTTAGTATAATTTTGAAATTTTTTTTTTTTAACTTAATATTTATAATATTTTTAAGACTTTCTTCAATTTTCAAAATGAACTCTCAAAAAAATTTGTTTACGTGTTTGATTTGCACTGAATTTTTCCAAGTCAAAGATATCCGTTATGTTGGTATATACGTTGAAAAATGTTTTTTAACGATCAAAATTTCAAAAATATCTACCCGATTTTTAGTTTTGAAACGTTTATTTATAAAATCGTCCCTATAAAAGGACGTTTAAAATTAATAAAAATTAAATAATTAGGTAAAAATACCTTTCGAAAATAAAGTTTCAATTATTTAATTGATATTAATAATCTATTAGTCAGAATTTATAACCATTTATAAGTTATTTAACATATAAACAACAATAATAAAAAAAAACAAGTAGGGAAAACTTAAATGCTAATATCCCACTCTTCGAGAGTGTTAATTTTCCGGGTTTCTACATTTAAAAAAAAAATTACTTCATTAAATTGTCTTAGTATTAAATTCAAGAGGTGTAATTTGTATTAATACTATATCATATTTTCTTTTTATAAAATATGATAATTTAGTTTGAAATAACAGAAAGTTAAATAATAATGTAACTCATTTGACAATTCACTTAAAAACTTCGTTTTTGGATACAAAACTACGACTTTCTTTTGGAGGTCAGGTATGTGATAAATTCGATTCAGGATTTTTTCGTACTAAATCCACGATATGAGAAAATCGACATAGTGTTGGATTATTAAATCACTCTGTATACTCCCATGGACTTATGTCTCACATACACGCGAGTGCGTTAACGAGGGCACGTTTACATACGTCCGTTATTCGGCGCCGTGTAATAATGATAAAACGAGCGAGTACGACGCCGCCTCAGGCTTACATCGTGTGGTGGGTATATTATACTCGGATAAAGGTATATAATAGAATATAATATTTTCAGTTTGCTGATATTACATTATGTACAGTGAGATTTCCCAAATACGTGCAGTTCTAAGTACAAGTTTTGCCGTAAATAGGAGAGACTGCGCAAAAAATAGACAATAATAAGACGACGCAATATGATTATTTGAGTTAATTTGATAACAGATATGATATCAATTATTATCAATCAAAATTAAAAATAAACTATAAGTAAGATGTTAAAAACAACACATCATTTTCCGATGTTGAGGTAATTCGAATTGGAATCGAAGTTTTGCCACAGAATAAGTTTAATTAAAATGATTTAATTAAATTTATTCTGTGGATAATTGTACGAAACACTGGAAATATAATGATAGGTATTATTTAGTGCTGTTGAACTGTTCGCTTTAATTAAATGTATATAATATATATATTATAATATATCTATGTGAAATATGCTTAAATTAGTGCGTTTACAAATAAGTAAAACTTATATAAAATCAAATGAGGAATAAATAAAATAATTTAAATTTTGTAATTTTATTAATTATTTATTTTTATAATCGCAAAAAAATAGGAAAGAAAAACGAATAATTTTAATTATTTGGAAAAACAATAAATTAAATACATCGGTGGAAGAATATAATAAAAGTGGAGAAAAATTGTCAAGTCGTTTCAAGTAATGATTTCAATTCTCAATTAAATTAAATAATGAGTTCTTAAAAATGTTCGTAATAAAAGTTAATATTTTTAAATGTACTATAAATTTCCTAATTTTATTTAGAGTATCTATCTAGTTAATATTCTAGTAAATTTCCCTTAATAAAATGTTAACTTACCTCAAGTGAGAAGACGAATTTATAATTTTTTTTTGAAAAATATGTTTTAAGTTTTCACCAACTATTTTTTTTTATATGTATTCAAAATAATACATGACGTGAGAATTATTGAAATTTTAAACTTACGATATTTTTCTGTAATTTGGTGATTGTAATAATTGTATGTTTTATATGTGATAATGAATATTTTTCCTTTATACATTTTTGTTTTATATATATTGATCGTATGTGGGATTCTGCAGCTATTTGGATATCGTATTTTCCTCGATTAACTTATAAAATATGTAAAATGGTTAAAAAAAAAAAAAAAATGAAAATATATTATATGTAAGCATAGGCGATAAAGGTATATGGATGGAACATCTTCTAATTTTGACCTAATCCATTACACATGGTATTATGTGCCTGATGAAAATACTTATTATTAGAAGTGGTTATAACTGGTTATAAATGGTTAATGTATTTTTTATGATTATTGATAAAAGCCCCTATAGTTATCTGGTTATCTGTGATTATTTTTTACACTATCGCCGATATCTTTGATACCATTATATGAGCTGTACAGTGTACTCAAACAATATAGAATGACACCAGGACCTCATCATACATTTAATATATATTATATTTTTTTTTTATATTGATTATAAGTATAAGTAGATACAGCAATATAACAGTTTTGGATGGTAAAATTTGAATGTTCAAATTGTAGAATTTATTTAAAGATATAACTTATATAAGTACTGCTCTATCGTCGATCGATATAAAATGTCTCGCGGCTGGCAAAATACGTTTGGTATAGATGCAACGGATGGACTGACTAAAAAAAAATCGCCATCAATAATCTATAATGTGACCGGTTTTATGTATAAACAATGCCTGGCAGTGTTGAATAACTCGATTTTCACGTGAATTTCGTTAATTATACTCAACTATAGTTGAACAAAAATTGATTTCGTCAAATTGATTTCATACCTATACGTGTTATTATAAATAATATCGACCGTCCCCGCCCTTTACACTGAGCCTTCGGCGATGTTTCGCGCGATCGTCATATTATGACTTCAAATTTGCATACGATGGGAATTCACATATCGTAAACTGAATTTATGTACAATTTATGTACAAAAAAATAACTACTGACTAGAATTGAGGTGAAAACAAAATTAATAAAAGCCTATCAGTAGGGGTGGAAATAATCTGCTGGTCAGACTGGTCAATACTCTTTCCAGGAATCTGAATTCATAGTGACCGCCTTCTACGCCCCTGGTGTAGCTATGAAATGCTTCCGGTGCCAATAGTCAGGATATTTTGGTTGTGAATATCACAGAAGTAATTCGGAGGAAGCCAAAGTAAAAAACCCTGTTAGAGAATTCCGAGAAATTATTAGCTTCATTCAAGTGAACCTAAATCACTGTATTGTGGCCAATGATCTTCTGTCGCATTACATAGTGGATTAAAATGTGAATGTCGCTTTTTTCAGCAATCCCTACATGGTTGATAAGAATTTTATAAGGTGGTTTGTGGACACTGAAACTAGATGAGCGGTAATATGCTTCACAGATGATGGTATCACAGTGGCAAACGAGATTCAGGATGCGGAATTTGGGGTCGCATGACTCATCGGTGTCCACATAGATAGCTGTTACGCCATATCAGACAAGTCCAATGACGAATTTCTGTAATTCCTTAGAAGACTTGAGACAAACATTAGATCTCGTAGCCTGAAATTTCAGTTATAATTACAAGGGACTTCAACGCTCAATCTACAGTATTGGGTTGCTGGATCCCAAACCACCGTGGGATCTCTACTCGTTGCTTGATGTCCTCAACCTCAATACTATAAATAGTGATGTTACCTTAACATTTACCAGAAGCAGAGGGTCTATTATTGACATTATAGTAACATCTACATTTATCACTAGGAGAAGTGTGATTGAAAAATCACCAGCAATGAATTTTACATGAGCTGCCATATTTATATTTTATTCAAGTAAATCAATATCAGTCGAGCAGTTATGTGGCATGTAAATAGCTACGTATGAGAGTTGAACACAAAATGTGGTATAGACACCGATGCAGTGAAAACGAGACTTCTTCCTTCCGAATAGACGATTAGGTTAGACGATGGTTAATCGCACACTTTTCCAGGACTCGCACGATTCAGTAAACTGCTATAAAGGCGTATGACTACGCAATCTCTCATAAGAAACCACACTCCTTGGTAAACCTCTAGATTTTTGGTGGAATGAGGAAATGCAATTGTTAGAGTAATGTTCATAAAAATGAAACGTGCGAAAACTAAACTGGTTGCTAGATTTCACCGTGACTACTCTAAATACTTAGAACGACATCTGACTTTCGATGAAGACAGTACCACTGCGGAGTACTATGAGGCTATCGCAAATTTCCGTGAGGCAAAGCGAACATTTATATTTGTAATCGACCATTCTAAGGCTTTCTGCTGAATAAGATAACAGAAGCGGTTAACAAAGACCCGTTCCGAACTCCATATATGATGGTGACGAGGAAACTGCTACAGGAATGTCGGAGCTTAAGATGGTACGTAGAATAGCAGACCTTCACGTTTCTCACGTACTAGTTCCCTAACCTTCTTCATGATAGGTAGTCAAAAAAGTAAACATTCAGTATTTTCTCAGGAAGAGGTGGATCAGGCCATCAACAGGGTAAATTTTGATTCAGATCCTGAGAGCTATCCATAAGATGAACCCTCTTCTTCTCACTGGGTGTATAATAGCTGTATCCACAACGGAGACTCCCTTCCTCGTGGAGCCTAATTTAAGATTTTGAGGCCTGATATGCCTACGACGACACGAGACAACTGGACTTTCTAATAACTCACGCAATGGCTGCTTTGGAACATATCTCATTAAGATAGATGGATGGATAGATAGATGGATGCTGGATATCACCACTGTTAACCAATTATCAATGACACGAATCATATTCTATTCCTATGCCTGTCATTGTTTGACAAGCGTAGAACGGTTGCAAAATTATTTGGAGATACTCTGAATTTGTACTTCGTCAATAAATATTAATAAAACCAGCAGGATGGGAAGTAGTATCTTTTTGAAAAGCCAAGAAAAAATAGGACGTTGAACAATAATTAAGGGAAAGAAATGGCAGAAATCTGCAAAATCAGTTAAATCACCTTTATTGTAGGTCTAAGACCAGAGATTTATAAAGTGTTGTTATAGGCTCCCATTCCTCAATTGTAAATAACATAGAATTAAATAAATAAAACATAGATATAAGAATAATTGTAAAACAGCTGTAAGGTGTTTTCAATAAACGATGTGTAGGACCAGATGAATTGCTCCAACAGGCATTATCTGATCTTTCGCGATTCTCTAAAAAAAGGCCTATACTATGTATTGAAATTCAAAGCAATGATAATTCATTTCTTTCGATATAACGATTCTGAACTCGGTGTACATTACGCATAACTATTTATAAGTTGTGTGAATTATAATTTAATTTTCAGTGTATTATTTAATTATACAACAAAGAAAAAAATTTGAATATGATAAGACTTATCCAGGTAATACAGGTCATAATATCTAAAACCACCACCTTTATTACATAATAGTTTTAAAATCTATAATTTCTATAAATTTTCCAACGTTGAAAAAACGTCCATTTTAAAAATTGATCACGTTACTATGATATTATATAATACAAATAATTCGGTGTAGTCTTTCAATTTTTAATTTTTTATACGGTAATATTTCCATATTAAGGTAATAATTTGGTTTTCTAGAAACTTAAATCTCTTTGAGCATGTTTAAATAGAAAACGGTATTATACCATGGAATAGCGTTCTCTAAAACGACGTAATAACATTTTTTCGTAAACGAAACGTAGCATTGCGAATGACAACAACATTTCAGATATTTTTTTTATATTGGTTCAATTTTAAAAACTTAAATATATGTGAATTCATCGATAACTTTATCTTGCATTGAGTAATATTTTTTAATACCTCTTACCACCATGCTCCCACCATACCCTGATAAAAATTCATATTCACCCTACTGACACGGGACCAATATAGGTTTTCCATACATCGTTTCACACGTCAGTCGGCTGCCAATTATCGTCTGATGGTGATGGAATTGATAAAGAGACCTCGTTATCCTCGTCGTGTATAAATAATAATAAAATATAAATTACCCGTTCTCGTTTCAGGTGTGTGTGTATATATATATGTTTTTTCGTCCTTTTCCTTCTATATATATCCCGTCGTTCGACATTCCGAAATATTCCGTATGTTATTATTATTATTATTATTATTATTACAACAGGCGTCAGTGGGTTTTCATCACGTCTAATCGGTAAGGTCCGAAAACACACACACCGCATATATACGTATACGTATAATATAGGTAAGCGTCGTAAACAAGGAATATTCTCAACTCGATGATTACACACACACACACACACACACACACGAGGAGATAATAATTATTATAATATATTACCCGGTACAGTACCTATATATACAGGTATATACCAGACTATACCTGTATATTATCAGGTATATATACTTGCCAACACTCCCCGCAGTCACCGTTTATGACGATCCACCACCCTCAGCCTCATCGACCGCGCGGCGGACCTCCCAGAAGCTCGTTTTCTCGGCCACGGGTCCGTTTTTTTTCTTCTCATTTTTTCTTTCCTAACCATACACCTATATATATATATATTTCTTTTCTCATTTTCTTTCTTCTTCTCCTCCTCCATCTCGTTTGTATCGTTGTTTGTTTTTTCGGCTCGTTTTGAGGATGGCGACGCGAAACCGTCAGCGCCCCGACGAGATAATAATAATGATATTATTACTATCGCGTGTATAGTTATTATATACCTATATACCTACCTAAATATACATTATGTATTTGTATACGTGTGTGTCCCACGTGCACAGTGTATAACACCCGGCAGGGTGGCTTAGACGGTGTATAAATCGTCTGTTTAGTGTATATTTTCGACTAGTATTGACTATATTACAATATATACCCGGTTCATACCTACGTGGTCGTCTGGTCGTTACCGCGTTTATATAATATACGCGTCAGACATGCCGAATTAAAATATAATATAAATTACACTCGTCTAAATATATATACCGAGGAAAACATTACGGCTGCTGCAGGACCTGTTGATGACAACCACGGCGATAATAACGTCACTATAATACACGTATAAAAACTAATTAAATATGAACAGGATTGTAAACTCTGATAAAAAAAGATCTTTTTTCAATGTTACATGTGTAAACTCCGACAAGGTAATCTCCAACAAAATCGATGATTTAGTATTTTGTTTTTCAATCAAATAATGTACATAATGATGTACATAACAAATTATGTTACGTACACAATTAAAAAGTCACCATTGCTGTAGGTATATGATATTCATGTTTATATTGTTAAAAAATGTTAAACATTTTATATGTTTACAATTGTGTTTATATACTCATATACAAAAATTAGCGGCCAATATGTAAAATATATTTTTAATCTATCCAATAAATGTATTGGTCATCTGTTGGAAATCGTCGGAACATCAAAAAATATTATTGAATATTTTATTTATATTTATTTTATTTATTAATGAGTTATTTGTTTAAATTGTATTTAGCTCTTCAAAGAAGATAAGAGGCCCCCGCTGAACAAGTTCGTGTGGGGCTTATTAAAAAAGAAATTTTCTAGAAATTCTACCAACTTCACGTAGTGCCCAACTATTTTTTAACACTTGGAAATGTATCCAACAGTGTAAACTTAGGTTTATTTGATATTTAAAAAAAAATCTTTTGGAACTTAGTTCAATGTAAGTATACACACTTTTGAATGTACACCATTAATGGCCAACTCATTTTAACATTTCAAAAAGTACTATTGGAAAATGTTGCTTTTAAGTTTCTATACGAAGTTTAAAATCCTGTTATATCTCCGTTGTATTCGTCTATCCATGTATCCGTTTGTTTATCCTTCTTTACAACTTGTTGTATAGTTACTAAAATAAACTAAGTAAATCGTGGGACCTTAAAGCAATAACTAACACAACTAAATAATAATGATTTTAATAATTTTTGAAGTATTAAAAAGAGTTGGTCATTGGTGAAGCATATTTTAAAGGATGGTTTGTTAGCGTAAAAGTAGTGGTGTACTTTTAAAAACGGATATAAATTATTAAACTAAGTTACAAAAAATCTTTCATACAATGTTCGCTAAATTTAAATTTATAATTTTGAATATATTGGATATATTTCTAAGCGTTAAAAATCGTGTGATGTATGAGGTGAGTAGCGTTTTTAAACAATTAAACATTAAACATCCAATACATTTTTAAAATCACCCAATCATTTTCAACAAATTACTAACAAATGTGTTAGTAATATTTGAAAAAAATATACAACATGTTGGCCACTATATTCATGGACGTATCACATTCGATCGTCTAAAGAGAGTCCTTTATACTCCTTGAAATAGTTAGATAATAGAACCGAAGATTATGCAATGTAAGTTAATACATAGCATTAACTATATGATAAGTAAAGTTAAATTCGACCAAAAAACTTCGGTTAAAAAAGTAAATAGTTATCAAACAATAATTGTAATTCATCAAATGAAAAGTTAAAATGACAAAATTATTAATTATTAATTCGGTTAATAAAAAGTTAATTTTTGTAGAAATAAAAAATTATTCTTCAAAATTAATAAAAAAAAAATTAAAATCTTTATGAAATGTAAAGAACTTGGTCAACAGGGTATGAAAATATTTCGTTTGGTGGATAGGATACTGGTGATAGATATATTGAATTTAAAAATATTAATTCTTCTAATAAAACAATATTGAGTGGAGTTCAATATTGTAATGTAATACTGAAAAATTTTAGAAATTTTCGACGTTTCTATAATATATTATAATCTATAATATTATTTCAGTAATATATAATTTTAATAAGTAATAATAATTTAAATATTTCTTTAATAGGTATTTAATAATAAAAAAATCATCACAAGTAGCTTTTTATTTAAGGATTTCGAGTTTTTGACATTTTTCAATTCGGAAAAAAGGAAAAGTATTGTATTTTAACAAAAACTGTATTATACCCCCTATAATAATAATATACGAGCATACTAATAGACTATAAAAGGACAATAATAATGTGCCATATTTTTTATACTATGATAATTATAAATTATACGCATATAAAGATATATTTAGATATGCATACTTAATGAAACGTTAGTCGTCGTTTGTTCCATGATATATAGGTAGCCAAACACTTGCACTCACAATATATATATATATATATATGTGTGTGTGTGTGTTTGAACAATTTGCATCTATATATGGTTGAAAAAAATAATGCAATAAGCGTAGGTATATACCGCATTCCGAAATAATATAGGTATACCAGGTAACACGTCGTGCACCAGTATAATAATAAAGTGCTTAAAAATATTTTACGATCTTTATACCACGTTGTAACCACGACGCAATATTAAAATAATATTATACTGTACTTAATTAAAACAAACCCCTGGGAAATAATTAAATATTATGTTATGCAGATAAATACATGCACATGCGGTGAAGATGGAATTTTAAATGCATACATGCGTAGGTATATATTATATTTTATTTGGACTACCTATAATATATACATACGTATTACGTACCTATACGATATTATAACGTAATGTTTTGTTTTTTAATTCGATTCCGATTGATAATATTACGTACTATTAACGCCCGATGCATACGCCCACGCAATTTCGACACTAAAATAGTTGAATTTTTTTATTTTAAAAAAAATATGGTAAATTTCTATATTACTCAAAATATTAAAATTAACAGTTAAAAACATGAAAGATGGGAAATTATTATGCAAATAAAATATTATACGAAGATATTAAACTCTACTACTCTAATATAATAATATTAGTGTTATAAACATGTAATAGTGTTTACTTAAACTAGCTTTCATCTATATTATTATATAAATGTGTTCAAAACACAATTATAAATATTTTCGAAGTTTTCAAGTTTAAAAGAAAAGCTAAATAGAAATAATAGCTAAAATACACATGGGTGATGGAAGATTATTCATCATACTTTCATTTATTGCAAAGGATATAGTGTACCTATTATTATTTTAGATTTAAAAGCAAAGATAGATTATTGTATTCGAAACATGATTCTGAGAAAAGTTCAGTATAATATTATTTTCCAATGTATAAAAATATTCTATTATTTTCAATAAGATTCTTTTGAGTGTAAAAACATTCTAGGAATAGTGTAAATAGTATATTTAAAGTACCAACTAAAATTAATTTTCTATTAGAAAACTTTTACTCAACCTCTTCCACCCAAAAACGTGCACAGTATACAATAACAAAAATATATATTATTGTAAAACCAATAGGTATATTTTTATTTTTTTTTTAGTTGAGAATTTAAAAATACCTACTTAAAATTACATTCTATTATGTTTTATAATTTACTGTATCAACCTGATTTTTTGCAAATTATATAGTATCAAGTATATCAATATAAACGTGAACATATCATTATATCATTAAAGTTTTTAATAAAATATGATATCCTTAATATTAAACATTTAAATAAAGTAGGTAAGTACATCCATTTACATTAGAAAATGCAAAAGTACCTAAATAAATTGTATTTTTCTGAAGTATTAAAACACTATTGTTCTACAAATATTGCATATATATTTAAATACTTTACAAGTGTTACAAGTGAACTATAAGTCATATAACGTATAAGTGCTAATTGTAGTTGGATGTGTATTCGTAATGAAAAGTAAATGTATATAGGTAATTATTTTTTTTTTGTAAGACATAGTTTTCAATATTCTAATCATAATGTTATTTAATATTTTTATTTTCTACTAATAATACGTTACGTTTTCACCTATCGAAATTTCGTACTGGTCCATGTATGGATTGTCCACATTTTAACTTGTCGATATTTTGATTTTTGACCGGATCCAATGCAGTTCTGTGTATATACCCACTGTATATTCAGGAGCGTAATTAACGGGGGGAGTGGGAGGAATTTCCCTTCCTTACTAAAGTTGTTTCAGTCATCCAAATTGGATTTTCAGTCGGCTTGTTAAGGGCCATGCCTAATGTGAGAGTCAGTAATCGTATATCGGAAAACAGAAAGAAGTTGATGAACTTTTATTTTGCATATTTACGTTTTTAATCAAGTATTTTAGGAAAATGAGCTTTGCAGTCGGCCAAAACGTTAAGATATGGCCTTATATTTCTTTTTTGTTCATTAAAAAAAAATTTCATCGGTTAGTCAAATCAAACACAATGCCCCCAAAAAACTTACTTTGCTACGGCCCTGCTCATATCAAACTATTTAATTATGTAATTTTTATTTTGTACTTTGTTGAATTTGTTTATGTGTTTGTGCCTATTAAGTTTTAACCTTTTTAAGAGATTTTATGGCGTTTTGTCTTTCGATTTCAGTTTTGTTAAAAATATTTTACACATTATTTGTATATGTAAATTAAAGGTACTCATAGGTTATTATTATATAAAATTACAAATCGCTTTAAAATTTTTCAATAACACCGTAATTTTTTCAATAATTATATTATTGATAGTTGATACGTCCTAGAATTTTCCATGTATTTTTCTATCAATTTTATAGTAGATATGTTATAACGATATGTTAAAACGAATACGTAATATTTATTAATATTTTACTTAGATATAGTTTTACCATTATACGGCAGAAAACCATTGGTGTGTCACCCTCAAACGCATGCCTCACAAAAATATAATAATATATATATACCGATTTAAGCATACCAGAGTGATACAAACGATTAAGTATATTTGGTATGTAATATATTCATATATATTATATATTTTGTAGGGCCTTATGAATGCTTGTAATTTAGAGCTTTTCCTTTGTTCCCTATAATTAAACGTTATTTAAATTAGACTGTTTACTTATATATATATACGCATTATCACTTCGGTTAATCAGTCCTTTCGGCTTAAACCCAATTATATATCGCGTTAAATGTTTAAAACATATTTAACGTTTCAAAATTATTCGAATTAATTGGCGGTCGTCGGACATACCGAGTCAAAATCGAGTTTTAGATTTAACTTAGATTATGGATTATTATTAGACTATATTTACAGTATAGTGAATGCCCTTTAATTTAGTTTTGAAATGCGATGATAGTTAATTTCATTATCAGCATAATATATCATAATATGATATGTACCGCCTATTGTTTTATTTCCGTATAACAATAATGATATTAACCTAAAGACTCAATTTGCTTCCAGTCGACAAATGAACGAGAAAAAACGTCAACGAAGGATTTTTAATATAAAAATATATTGACGAGGACGTCACGCCCATAACTTTTCAACGAAAAACTTGCATTAGCATTTTTAATTTTTATCAACTTACAAACATGTTAGAAATACAAAATAAAAATAAATTCTAGCTAATGACATTATATAGCGACTGATGTAACGGATTTTTTTATATGCATTTTTACACATTTTATAAGCGGTTAAAATATTGATTTTTTTCATCGTCGCTAGATAATTTTGTTTGTCATAATTTACTTTTTATTTCATCTTAATACAATATTCTCAAGTTGATAAAAATACATAAACATGGATTTTAAAAAATTTCGTGATTTCATAACAATTAAAAATGGTATAAACATTCGGCTATTTTTAAATTACTTACTTAAAAAACATATTTTAATATTTTCAAATTGTTGGATTTAAATTTTTCTTAATATTTTATAAATATGCATATACAAAAACTCTTTAAAAATTGGGTGTGCTTAGCGCATCTTAAAGATAAATATCTGATTAAAAATCTACGAATAAGATTTTGTGCTCGAATCTTTAAGGAGATTAGAACACCATGTATTTTTTGCGATTTTAGACCGATAAGCGGAAGATAAGTTTACGTATTTTCCGATACCCATTTACCTACTATTTTCAATGTGTATGAATTTATAAGCTCCTTTTATAAGTTATGTAGGAAAAATACTTTTTGGTTTTTTAATTTAATTAGCCATAAAATCAAGTTTATTTTTAAAAAATACAAGTAAATATTTTTTTAATTACCTATACGTTTACGAGTAGGTATAGGTATATAATTATATGAGTAATATAGGTGGGTGAGATTGTAAAATTTTCCTTGCATAACCTAGTAAAAAGGTTAATAAATACAAATCGTTTAGAAAAATTTAATCGGGCCACTGGAGGTATTAGCAAAATCTTTGTCTTTTAGCAATTTCTTAACAATTTAGGAGAACATTTACGAAAAAAATACTAAACATTATTTTAGAATTTCCGAGAACTTATTATGATTATATTTCACACACACTAACATGCATTTACATAATATAGAAAGACACGCCGTATATAATGAATTGCCTATATTGTAATTTTATTCCAAAGTGCGTTTTTTCGTGTGACGTTCAGTCGTTATTTCTGTTACGCTTTACTGTATTTTATGCTACAGATTAAATTATATTATTTTATGTTGTACTGAATGCGTGCGTAGGTAAGTGAAGTGACATATACGAGAATACCTATATTTACCTATATTTTGTACAAGCCACAAGGAGAATAGTAGAGAATTGGCTAAACTTCAATTTGTGAAATTTGCACATGTACCACGTGATTATAATGTGAAATTTACACCGAGTTACACTTGTTAAAAATTAAAAGCAAAATAGCGAATGACTTATCATCTCAACGAGAATCGTTTAAATTAAATAATATTTTCAAAACCAATTTCATCTTTTTACGATACTATAACTTTACAGGATCATAACGAGTTGCTTTTTGTTCGAGAATCAAATTGTAACTTATATCTATTAGTCACTTAATTATGGAAAGTAATTGTACAACATTACTCAGATACTAGAAAGTAAAATTGATTAATTTACCCATATATACTATTTATTAAGAGGGATTTTTTTCAGGACATTTCAAAAGTATAATATGATCGTTATTATTTCGTCAGAATCGACCACACAAGTATATTTAAATGATTTTGTCACGTGTTTGTGCGTATATTATGAATCATAAATTTTTCACACTGCGACGTATTATCGGTCACGGTGTATATGAAATTATTTTAATTTGAGATTTTACGATCTTCCACGGTTTAACCGGTATCGTATGGAAAAGACTAGTGATACGGCTAACACTCAGCGTATGGTGTTTTTATATTTTGGCCCGGAAAATCGTTTAATTTTCTTGAGTGCAAATGACATAATATATATTACAATTTACATTGCTATATATAGGTAATTTGGAAGCGTGAAGCGAACGCCTTTACTCGTAGAGACGGATTCGTTCCGAGGCAAAAATAGATAAGACCGTAGCTCGTGTTATAATATATTATAATGAGTAATCGACCACACAGAACGAATAATACTGGTAACTTGGTAAGATATCTCCTGCTACACTTGAGTATTTCGAGAAAAACGAAATTATTTCGTAATACTATTTATTAAAAATGTTTTTAAAAAATAATTTGTAAACCGTCCTATGAGTTCTGGAGCATAAAAATAAATTCATCTCATTACATTTCATAAATCTACCCCACCCATCCTCCATATGATTGTATCAGTGTATAATTCTACGCATTTAGATAAGAGTCAGAATACCATAAGCCGAATCGAAAAGGGGACTTGACTTTTTTCATGTTGAACATTTTAGAAATCCTGTTTTTCCTGCACTGAAAATGAAGGAACATTTTGGAAACAGACAATAAATAAAATACGAGTAATATGCTATATATACATTTTTTTTTTACTATATCTATATGGAAAATTCAGCGAAATTCATAGAGTATCCAAGTATTCACGGTACCTAATGAGAAAAAAGGATTTGGATCTTCATATATCTATTTATCTCGATCGGACAACGAAATCATAAAAATCGTCCAACACTGGTAATATATAACAGATGGTAACAGGTGTAACTTTCACCACTTGTATCCGGTCCCACGAAAGAAGTAGATACCTATGATTACCTCTGATCAGTTTTTTTTTTTATCTTATAACTAAAATTGTTTAATACTTTACGTTTGCAACTTAAGACTTTTATGTTTACAATGCTCACGATTTTCCGTTTAAACGTATTAATGATGATGAACGATTGATAATGGTTATTAAATTAAATATATATTACCGTATATATATATATATATATATATAGACCGTTGTCTGCAGTGTATTTTCAATGTGTTTTCTGTGCAAAATAAACTAGCGGTTGGCTAAAATATGTACTATTAGTCGAATTTGCTGTTGACGAGAATAATTACTGTCGTCGAAACGCCACTTTGGTGAATTTTCATCGGTAAATGGTCTCATTGACGAAAAAAACATTTTGGCGAATTATCTTGATTGCGAGTTGTTTTGTTGGCTGCGAGTATACATAAATGGGAATTAGTAAATTATGATCGGGTTTCCAAGTACGAGACTACTTATACCTATAGCTAATTTACCCATGCGGTCGTATTGCATACGAAACTTTATTCCTAAGGAATTATCGTTAGTATAATAATCAGGGACTGGTACCTTTTGGTTTTTTCGGTTCTGGTTCCGGTTCCGGTTCTCGGTTTTTTTTTTTATAAAGGTTCGGGTTCCGGTTCCGGTTTTTCAAAAATTAAGGGTTAGGGTTTCGGTTCCGGTTCCAGTTAATACCGGTATTTTTATAGGTTCCAAAAAATTATTTGAAATGCTTACTTTTGATAATAC
>JAIPRL010009133.1:0-18416 GCA_025469235.1 Pemphigus obesinymphae | reverse complement strand
TTCTGTTATTAATTTTTTTAAAAGACAAAAAAAAAAAAAAAAAAAAAAATAAACATCATTGTAAAACCACTAGCTCCCTCGCTACGCTCAGAATCTAAAAAATCTAACCAGAATTCGGAGTTAAAATAATAATATTAGGTATTTGTTTTCGAGTTCATAAATAAAAATTAAAATACAATGCATGGGCATTTTTCGTTATAATACGTTTTTACCTACTGTTCAGTCTTCAAAGAAACGTTACTCTTTTTTTTCCTTGTGCCGTTCGTTCACATTTCATCGTAAACGTACCGATTTCGAGATTTTTCAATATATACCTACCACACCACACACACACACACACATATATATATTATATATACAGACCACTCCTATATATGGAATGAATATATATATATATGGATTGTTGGCAATAGTATTTTATATAGGTATATATCGACTACTTAGGTATGTGTAAAACAAAACTGATAGGTAGATAACATCATATCGGAGTTCGATCTTCGAAGTCCTTTTATTAATTGCGATTTCTCCGCGCGGTCGTCATCAGACCGAGGTTAAAACAACGAATGATAAATACTTATCGGGATCATTATCGAATATTAGCTGATCGGATTTATTATTATTAACGTGTGAAACGAGTTTAATCGATATTTTTTGCGCAACAAAACACCTATTTACGCCTAAGAAACTATTATAGGTACCTAAATAAAAAATGATTTGTCACTATTTTGAAATGTGTACATTTCCCCGACTTCTACATACCTGTGTCTATACCTACTTGTCAAGAATATTTATTGTATTTGATAATGAAAAATACAAACCATTACAGTTTTTTAATAGGCAGTACCTTGTTACTAAAATATATTTTTCGAGCTGCGATCAAAATGACTGACATTACTTGTAAAAGAAAAAAAAAACAGTATTTCTTTAATACATTTCCAAATCATTCTATATATTATGGTAGGTACCTACAAATAAATTAGCATTTATTTTTATCTTTGTAAAAGGCGTTTTAATAAATAATGTCATTGTCAGAAAAAATGATAGATAGATAGGATAATAAATTCCATGACCAATTTATCGATTTCTAAAAGGAAAAACAAAAACAATGATAATTGATAATACATAAATATTGATCAATTAATAAACAATCAGGTAAGTATTAAGTTTTTTTTTTTCATTCAAATCAAAAATATCAATAGGTATTAAAAATATAGTTTTTCGTTTATGTTATGGACCAAAACCGCGAAAACCCGTATCACGATGAGTAGGTATATAGTAGGAAGTACACGTACATCGATCAATAAAACACAAGTTTATTTCAATTGAAAAATGATAATTAATGGTTTTATAGCGAATATTTTTCACAGCAAAACATTATTACGTACCTACTACGTCCTACCTATATAAAAAATTGATTGCACCTATAAATGCTGTTTATTTATGATAAGTTATCGCAGTTATTGGTCCCAGTCCATAATATTATTACGATTTTGATAGATTGCCAACAGATTTTGTAAACAATAATATCTGTTACCCTATAGTAAGTAGACCACGCGGCGAGTAGAGTGTTGTTGAATACGAGGACGGACTGACAATCGACAGCAGCATATTACACAAAAACATAATAGCGAAATCATTGGCTTTGAAAAAATGAGAAAAGCAATTTAAATCGTACAATAAACTATACCTAATAATAGTAACAATACACACGTCATACACATTCGTAACAATTTTTTTTTTCTTTTTTTGTACACGTAAAAATTGAATTTTCACGCTTTTTACAATAATATTATATTTATAATAATATGAATATATAGGTAGGTGTATACCTCTATACCTATTTCATCTCCGGATTTCCGGAGGGGGAGAGAGTTGACATCGACATTCGCGAGCCCTGGCATGGTGATAGGTACTTTAATAATACTTTACAAAACAATGTTGTATAATAGCCAATATAGGTATTCAGTCATTAGCACGACTAAAACCGATAATATACCCAGTACCTATTAACCAGATATTTGCCAATTTCAAAAAGCAAAAAGCATAACCATAGACTAAAAATGGTGCAAGACCGTCTCAAATTAAGCGACTATTTTAATATTATTTTGATTTCACGTAAAAAAATAGTGCCGCACTGTGATGAAATCTGAGCACGACTTCAACAAATTATCATCAGAATTTGTTTGAAAATAAAAAGTATACTAATTCGTATATTATTTTATTGGCTGCGATTATACAATGATTAATTCAATGTCCAATGTTTTTGGTAAAACAATATTTTTCATAAGACCAAGGGGGGTAAACCCACTGATGGTAATCCGTGTATACAAATTTTGGCGATCTGGTGTACACGATTTTCAATAATAATGGTTTAACTCCCGGAAAAATAAAAATGAGTTATGATCAAAATGTTGTAATATTTTAAACGGTAGGTACCTAGAATTAGACGAATGGCTCTATATTTGTATGTGTTGGCCCTGAGCACGGATTTATATTAATATTGCAAACCATATGGAAATGTACGAAACGATGCGTCCTCCCTTCAAGTTGTGGTGTACCCCTTTCGTGATTGCATTTTTTTATTATTATTAAAATGTACGATAAAATAGGGAACAAATGCAGTTTAGTTCCCAGACATCTTTTTCAAAAATTTGAATTAAATCCTATGTATCCTTTAACGCTGAAAACAGTGGTGCAATCAGAATTTGGCGGTCGGACTTCGTTTAGAAGTTATAGAAATTTGAAGTTTTTTTGTATTATCTAAAACGACATATTTTACATTGCATCGCTTCGCTTCAATCGAAAATATCCCTCGATTTGCTGTGAAACACTACGTCGGATAGGTAATAGGTTAAATTTAATACGTTACAAGCATAATCACAATTACCTATATGATTATATCGTTTATTTTATGAAACTAAACAAAAAAATACATACCTATTAGACCATTTCAAAATCACTTCCTGGGTCAGAATTATCACTGGAATTTGCGTAATTTTCCACAACTTCAAATACTAATATTGGATTATATAAAATACCAGCGCATTTACAAAAGTTCTGATAAGGGATCCAGGTATTCGGCAACAATTACGTAAAACACGGACTCTTTTGATATAAAAATGCAATGTAAAATATGTCGTTTTAGATAATACAAAAAAACTTCAAATTGCTAAAACGTCTAAACGAAGTCCGACCGCTAAATTCTGATTACACCATTGTTTTCAGGGTGAAAGGATACATAGGATTAAAAAAAAAAAATTTTTGAAAAAGGCGTCTGGGAACTAAACTGCATTCATGTCCAAAATACGATTTGTAGCCAAATTTGAGTAGACTGTACGACTTAAAAGACCTTTTTTTTTTTTCTTTTTTGACCGTTTGCTCGTTTTACGACTACGTGGCCCCACGGGGGTGGCGGGTGGTTGTGTAGGACATAACAACAATACCTTTTCGTTGTTGTCCGGAACGGACGCAAAGTCGGCGCAACTCTTGGGCCTCCGGCGGGTGGCGATTTCCCACCAGGGCACGTCGGACGGTAGCGGCGGCAGCGCGGCGGTGTACGACGACTTTGGCCTGACGCCGGCGTACAGCTGTTGCTTTTGCTCCTGCTCGCCGGCGCCGCCGACAACGTGCTCGCTGACCGGTTCCAGGTGCAAGCCCGCGGCCGCGGCCGCGCGCCGTCGCTTGTGGCCGACGTAATGGTGCGGCCGGCGGACCGTGGCGAAACCGTCGTGCACCGCGGTGGACGTACCGCCGCCGGCCATCGGACGGTCCGCCGAGGCGGTACGCGCGATCACCGTGTTCCGTTGCTGATGGTACATCATGTTCGGCGTTCACTCGGCGCGGCACGACGACGACACGGACGCGTTTCCGTCCGGCGGGCACAACACCATTACACACATAAAACGAACAACGCGTCGGGAGGGCAGAAGAAGAAGAAGAACTAGAAAAAGAAGAACAGGCAAGCACGCGACCCCGCGCACACTGAACGGCCGCAAACACGCACGCACGCGATCACGGCGTTCACGGGCCGGCAGACGGAACTGGACTGACGATTGACGGCACGCGGCAGTGCGGCACCGGCACGCGGTGGTTCGCGCGGAACCCGCCCCGCGCCGCAGTGTACCTTTGTATACCCCTCGCCGACACGCCCGTCCCGCCCAAACACGCTACGGCGGCGGCGGCGGCGTTGTTATTATTATTATTATTATTATTATTATTATTATTATTATTATTATTATTATTATTATTATTATTATTATTATCATTATTATTATTATTATTATTATTATTATTATTATCATTATTATTGAATATTATCGTTGTACACGGGGTAACCCGTGTTAACAACCGTGTACATACCTATAATAATATTGTAAGCGTGCATTGCATTACGATATTGGTTTTTTCGTACGTTTCGCGTGCATCTATACTATAAATGGGTTTTTGACAAAAAAAAAAAATAATAATAATAATAATACAAAATACGAGACGAATAAATAACGTATGAACGCTTTTGTTTTCATTCGAAACCCCGGCCATGGCGATATAGCTACTTATACAAATTTAGGTACTATCTATAATGTATAATAATTATAATAATATATATGCCTCTCCTCCTTTGGCCCGAGGCGATTGGTAATATTATATTGGGGAGGAGTAACAAACCGTAATGACCGGCTGGCTATATTCGAGACGCGACAACAATACGTTCTAAATGACGACTCACTATATTATAATAATGCACTAATAATACGCCTTCTCTCGGTCGTCAAAATGCATCGGGGGGGGGGGGGATTTAATCCTTTAACATGGTATGCAGGGGGATCGCTCGTCATTTATTATGCCCTATATACGAGTGCACTCGTATTATGCACCACAACCACTGCACTGATAGAGAGAGCTTTTCAAAAGATTTTCACTGGGCGGACAAAATAATTTCAAAACTACTAAATTAAACACGTTCGACGCCAATGACACGACAGCTATTACGATAGTAATATGCGCGACACAATAATTACGTACCGGACGAGTGACAATATTATATAATCGTCGTATTATTATTATCATATATAGGTAGTATACGCATGCATCTACGTAATGGGACTAATTGACATTGACTTTCGTTTTATTCAATACTTAATTTCAAGTTTTTTTTTTTTTTTTTTTTTTATTAGCATGACATTCTTCCGCGCTATATAGGTAATTAAAATTGAAAAATTGAACGAAAAAAAAAAAATTCAAAATAGGCATCATTTTCAAGATACCTCTGACCCATAACCAACCTAACAATTTAGGCGGCAAAATGTTCAGTAATTTATTTTTTCCAATTTGTAAAAATGTGGATATTTTTTCAATTATCTAATATTTTTGTGGTTTTAATGATAAAATTAATATCTTGCACCATCAACCAACTGGCAAGCAGTGACGATCCTATAAGAAATATTCGGAGGGGGTAGATATAACACCATAAAAGTTAAAAAATAAGCAAAAAAAGGGTCATATATTTTTCACTGATTTACCGGCTCATATTAATTTACCCACTGATTTAATTTTACCGACTATGCTCGCGAGGCGAAAATAAACCAATATTCGGTACAAATATTTTCATACACTTTGTAAAATTGTAAACAATAAATGATTCAATATTTATAGTTAAAACGGCTGCATTTTTTATGTTTGTGGCCATTGCGTGGTTTTTTCACAATACAATACAATAACCTATTACTTAAAAAATGGCCTGATAGATATATATATTATAAAGTTGTACAAATTTGTACAAATGTAAAAACCACGAGCGGATACAAGGCGACTATGAATTCCGAATATCTCCCTCAACAAATTCTGAATTTCTTGTGAATATAATATACTTGCATACAGTACAGTTTTCGAGCTTTTGTTTATTTTAATTTCATTCTATTTGTTTAAGAATAATTAAATTAAAATAAATGATTTTAGTGAAGTTGTTTATTCGTTAAAACAATAAATTTATTTGAAATTTGAATTTTAAACGTTTATATAAAAAAAGAAAACAAAATAGGTACTTAGATAGATAACGTCTTTAAATCTATTAACATAAAGGTGGAATATATCAAACAGGCTTATAATTAATCTTATATTATATCATATTTTTTGGTCTTAATTAAAATGAAAATCACAAATTTCATAAAGATTAAAAATATTTCAGATTTTTAAAATTCTATAGTTTAACCCAATATTTGTGTCATAATTTATATTATATCAACAATAAATTAATTTAAATTATGTGTAAACTTTTAATACTAAAATAAAGTAACTGTAAAAAAAATATTTTTTTGTTTATCCGTTTCGAGATCAGATGGAATTATAATATTAAATTATATCGTTTCTCTAGGCAAAACAACACGGCCACGATGCTTCATAACGATAGGTATTTTATTATTTTTATTGCATTATGAACATAAAAATAATATGATATATAGTTTTTCAGTCACGGTTTGGAATAATGTCAACAGTTGTCTAAATAATATATCGAAATAAATCGAATAACGGACTTGGAACTATAATTGTTTTTTTTATAAATATATATAATATGGTGAAACGCTTCAACTCAATGTGTTCTATAGGAAAAAACAATGTCCATGGGTAATTGTAAATGTACACGTATAAAACTCGCAGTAAGTATTGGAGTTTTTCATTTCTCGCCACTAACGGCAAAAGTATATTATAATTAATTTGTAATAATAATATTACGATGGAATAACTATATATATATATATATATATATATATATATATATATATATAAAAAAAACTTTTTTGCCTATAATTTATAAAACTGATACATATAATTTGAGTCCTTATTTTCACAACATTTCACTATATTTCATGCGTATCTATACATCAAATACATATAGACATATTATAGTAAATATAGAAAATAATGCAAACTAAAAATTATTTTATAAACACATTTTTATCTATATATATATATATATATATATATGTTGGCGAACAAAAGTGAGAAGAATAACAGTAATATTGTTTTCAAAATATTATAATTTTATCGTCAAATTAATTCAATGTTTATATAGATAGTTACCATTGTTAGCAGAGAACGACTTCCTCAATATATAAAAAAAAAAAAAAATACCGTTAGCCACCCTTCCTATCATCTCTGCAAGTAAGGAATACCTTGTCAAAACACATACATACATATAGTATTACTGCATATATCATACATATCGTCGACGTGTTAACAACAACTTCAAACCGATGTGTGATTAACTCGAAATACCAACGAATAAACGTCGAACAATAGTATATTATAATGATATAAAATATGTGATGTCGGTGGATGTATATTTTTAAGTTTAGAACAGAAGTCAAGAAACAGACTGTATAAAGTATCAACACTGCTTACAGGGAGAAATAATAGCTTCATTATACACTGCTATAATATTATACACAGTACGCAAGCATAAAACGTCGGTATATATAATAATATATATATAGTCAGAACTCGACAAGAACAAACACCCGGTTATATCTGGCGAGTTAATAAATAACGTTCACAATATGATGTGTCTTCACGGTCTGTCCATCATGAGCCAAAACAAGTCCAATTAGATAAATACACGCATTTGCATAATATAATAATTAATAGGCTTGTGCCCTCGAGAGAGAAGAAGGAATTTTAACGTTAATTCATTTTTTATATCAATATAATATGTTATAATATATATATATATATATATAATTCATTAAAGTAGATTTAACATAATTTTATGAACTTCTGGTTCACATTTTTGGAGTCATATACTCATATAGTATAGTTACACCGCTTACATAATCACAGTGGATGGTAAAATTTAGCCTGTAACACCTGTATCGAAATTAACTAGGAAACAATAACATTATATTATATACCTACTCGGTTTGCATATTATTATATAATATATTCATATAAATTATATATAGCTGTTACTGCAGTTGCAGTAGCTATAGAAACGTTCCTGAAACTGATTTTTAATTAATTATTTTTAATGAATAGGACGTAAGAGTATTATAAAAACGCTAAACCCATTATTATCGTAAAAAACTTAAAAATAGACTTCATTTTAATAATAAGTGCTATCACTAAACGTTATATATATATAAAAAAATCAAGTTTAAAATAATATAAAAAAAAAAAATATTGATTATTGATTATATTATCGTGTATAATATGAGCAATGATAGTGTGTAGTATAAGACAATAATATTATTATCATGTATTCGAATTGCATCAATGGTATAAGAATAATAATTTACACTCGCACAATATGTATGACGCATATAATGTTTTTAAATTGTCTTTAATTATTTCCATTCCCATTACACGGAACGCATTTTTCATCTCGTCGAAATACATATATATATATATATATAAATATATATATGTGTGTAACAATTATATGTACATACTTATATATAATATATATATGAATAAAACATAATATTGTTACTGTATACTCAGTGTTGAGTATAGACGGTAAAAAAGTTATCCATAGATAAAGATAAATAAGAATAACATTTATATCCATGATACATTAATTTTTTTTTCTTTTATAAATTAATACTATAGAAAATACATATTTATAATCATTTATCATCGGTGTATGTATGTGCAATTCACCTATAGCTCCTTCCAACATTAAACATCTCATACTCAAATTTCGACACTGTGTATACCTACTCTTCGGTCCCAGTGTGGACAAATACTGCAGGTACGTCGTAATTGCAAAAGTAAGTAAAATATATATTTCGAGCATATTTTCAATTTTGTGAACCAGTAGGAAAAATAAATATAAACGTTTTTAAATAATTGTTTGATTTTAGATACCTATAACAGCTATAACTATTCTCTACTAGTAGAAAATCGGTAACTTTTTCGGATTCTATTAGGTATACTACTATATAGGCAGTGGTGGATTTGGGGACGCAGGGGCACGGAGCTACTTTTTTTTCATGTTTCACAGCGTACCCCTTAATTTATTTATCAGGGAACGTAAGGAACGCAGTGTTTGTTTTAATTTTTATTTAACATTTTTAAAAATTATAATTTTTTTTTTTGGAAAAATCGTGAAATTACGAAAATGAATGTTTTTTTGTCTTTATCACATAATAAGTTTTAAATAAAAAACATAATATAAAATGTTGAATAGTTCATCTTATTAAATCATATTGATATAATATATATAGGTAATAAATAATCTTCATTATCCGTGAATAGTTAAAGCCTAAAATGATGACGAAATCAATGCGACATCGATAAACTTAATTTCGGTCTACATTTACAACTTCCTCGATTATTTATTTAAAAGGAAAAGTGTTATATTATTTAAACTATGTTATCTTGAAAATATGTAACCCAACAATGACGACAAAAAAATTTGGGATTTTTCTATTCTATTCATGTTATATAATAATAAATCTAAAATGTTCTAAAAATGTCCCCTGGTTAAGAAACTTTGGATAGGGGGTGTGGGGGACGAAGTCCTCCACGGCTTACTTTTTCTTTAATATATCCAGGGACGCTGATTTTTTTTAACTAAGCTCAGAGTCCGTCCTTATTTTTTTTCAATTCAACCACTGCTACTAGGTATACTATATAGACGAACATGCAGTAAACGTATTGACCATTTCAGATAAATCTCACAGCCTCTAGGTCCTAGGACATGTTTACTGTCCCGTTTCTCTAGGAAGTGGTCAAATTTTAACATTGAATAGTAAGATAAAAAAAAAATAAATACTTTAAAAGTTAAATTTTTTCCGTTTTTATAAATTAAAATATGCAGAATGGAATAATAATTATATTTTATGATCAAAAACGTACACCTACCCGACCAATTTTTGTTATTTTGGTACAGTAAATACTTTTACCAGTTTAGAAGTTACTATTATACATCATTATTATGAATTTCACAATAGAAATACTCAATAGCGAATAACTGTGAAACGAGAATGGAAAAATTATCGTGTCGCAGTGCAGCGAGTTCGTCGCAATACGTGTATAGTAGTCGCATGCGGTAGACGACGGTTATATTGGATTTGCTAACCAGTCCACAACAATATAACGTTTTTTTTTTCCCTCACATTATAAAACACTTGTCTAGCTCTAGCCTACGGGAGTGAAAAAAATGTCATTGATGAAAACCGCCGCGCGCCAAACGACGGAGAGATTAGTATGGGCACGAGGGACGACGAACTTGTAAATTGGCTTTGATTGACGGACACCATAGTTAGTATAGTTACGCGTCGTCGACAATGGATGTTTTATTTTCTACGTATATATATATATATTTTTTTTTTTTACAGTTAAGATACTCTTTATAGTTTGTATTTCCCCCCCCCCCATTCGAATTACCGATCATTTTTTAATAGAAAACGTATTGTCGTCGGTATTGGTACGACAGACATTTACGATCAAATATACGCAGTTGGCGGCTCACAAGTAAATTCATTGGGGACACAGAAAATTTAATATAAAAAATGATAAAAAAAAAAAAAAAACTTATTTTTTTATTTTTTTTTTTATTAATAATTGTAATAGCTTTTTAATTATAAGGTAAGATAATTTCTGTTTTTTAAATACTAAATCAATTCTTCTTTCTCTTTTCCCTGTAAAATCATCAATAATACTTTCCACAAATGTCGGGTGGTCCTTTGTCATAACGTCCATTAAATTTTTTTCAATCGTCAAAGATGATAAATTTGTAAGTTGTTCGTTTTTCATCGTATAAATAAATAATAATATTATATTACGCGATACGCTGCACTATTACTACCTATAATGGCCTAATACGGACGCGAACGGCAGAAACTTTGAAAGAGTCTAGTCTCAATATACCGTATAACGTCAACACAATTTACCCCCGTTCTCCGCCATGTAATGCATACGAAATGTATAATACACAAAGAGTCTCTTGAACGGCAGACTCCGAACTAGCAACCGTCATCGTTATCGATATTTTTCGCCCGTATTATTATTAAATAACACCCGTCTTCTTACTATTTATGGAAAAATATAATACACAATATTATATTATCAAAATTAATAATAATTGTTTTCAAAATAGACAAAAATATTAAATTATAATACAATTTTATATTTAACCAAAATGTAGTATTGTGTTGGGTACTGCTTTTTTGTGAGGAGTCGCAGTCTCAAAGACTCCCCTGACGAGCCTCCACTGAAAATACGCGTACCTAGTCGTATGGAGTTTATAATTTTTTGAATGACACAATATCTTATACGGCTTTCGTAGTGAGATTTTAATACTGGAATTTGATAGCACTATGGGTAGACTATAATAATATGTACAACACTCGGACACTCTAATAATACGAATCGGCGGACATAACGAATAAGCCGATAAAATACTTAATGATGTCGGTGGTGGTGAATATTAACCGCAGTTACAGTCTGCATGACATTTATAATTCTCGATAAATGGTCGAGAATATTCTAATCCTTCGATGGGTTACTAATGACTTTCGTTTATAAAGTAATAATTTTAGTCGTGCACACGATTAGGTATATAGATAACATTATATCGTAAATGCATAATCCTACACAGTAAGATTGAGACGCAACAATTAGATAGGTACAAAGACTGAAAACTACATTGCACTCATCGAAATGAAACAAGTGTCCAGGAAAAAGCGCTACTATAATAGAAGTCATGTTAACACTAACCTTAACAAGGTATTATTCAGGAATATTTTCAAACGATCTGCGTAGAAACGGAAACCACACCCGGCAACCAAGAAGAGATATATATATACCCTAATAAAATTATGTTCCCCTTTCGAAATCGCGTGCGCTCGAATGTTGTGTTATATATATAGGTGTACCTCGTGATGTAGATTATAACGCCCCAACAAAAATATCCACCACCCCAATACAAAATACGCTATTGCCAAGAAATGAGACGAAAAATGTGCATTATTATAATAATACGAATGTTGTCGTATGAACATGGGAATATGAATTTTATTCACAAAATACCTAGTATCCATTAAGGAATAATATTATTTATAATATATAGGTAGTCTATAGTATTAATAGTATTATAATGATAGGAAAATTATATATTATTATATTATCTGTAATCAAGTATGGAAACTGAAGAAAATGAAAAAGTAGATAGAAATAACTACGATATTAAATTACTCATGGGGGTTCTGTTCTTTCAGTAATAGTGTACATACATACTCGTGATATTATACGTGTTATTATTACCTAATACTTTTTAGGAATAATTGAAATACATACTGAATATCTTTAATAATTATAATGAATTGTATAGTAGATATCTATTTTCAAATATTTCATTTATATTTTATAATAGTTTTTTTTTTTATTTATCAAAATCTATTCACCTTTTCTGTTTCCAACGTACCGATTGATCTAATGATGCGGATACGGATTCTAAAAAACCAATTTTGATAGTTTCACCATGAATTCATCGTGAAGTCTTCTTTAGAACAACTTTCCCACTTTTTTTAATTTTTCCGTAAAAATTTATAATGTTGTAAATTTTTATATGTCCAAATGTTTTAACTCAATTTTAGTGGGTAATTTACGTGTTTGATAATTATGCAATTTATTATGTTGTAGGTCATTGTAATTTGTTTTTGAATATCAATCACATGTTTTCAATATTAATATATGGAAGAATAGAGGAATATTTATATTATATCGATAAAAATTATGAAAATATATTTTATAAAATTTTATATTTCAATTAAAAAATATCGTAGCAATAATAAAATGTTAAAATATAATAGCCAATATAGAAGGTATACATTCCTTGTATTTTATATTTGCATGATAAACGGCTGCAGCACCGTACACAACGCAATGGCCAAAGTCTCAACTGATAACAAATATGTTTGATTGACAGAAAATTATTAGCACAAATTAAACTGTTTTAAAATTATTTATGAAAAAAATTATTAAAACTGTAGTTAAAATTCTTATTTTTCATTATATTATTATATAATATAAATAAATACCTAATAATACCTACCTATCAGTGATTCCAAAAATTTTGGAGGAAAATGGAAACTGATTTTTGAAGAAAAACGGATACGGCCGATTTTTTGGGTAAAGAGATAAGTGCAATTTGAGGGAGGGAGTAATATAGGGGGCTAAGACGCTGAGTCCATTAAAATGATTTGAATTGTACATAGCTTATAGCCCCATATATTAGTGTTATAGGTATAATCATAGCCCCTCCCCCAAATTGTGCCTATGGTGAAGAGATTTTTGATACGAAATTTATTTTAATACTAGCTGAATTACCCGGCGTTGCTCGGATTAGATTGTTCTGTTTAAATCATTTTTTAATCTTTAGAAACTGCTGTATAAAACATAGTAATCACGTGTAACTTCGTTTGCCTCAGTATTTAGTATTTTACTTGTTCTATTTGCTAAATCCATTTTAATAAAATTTAATTAAGAAAATTAAAAAAATATTTTATATATTTACAAATGCCATAGAATTCGACATCGTCACCTATGGTATACAAACTTCAGAAGATTTTATTCATAAACTTATGATTTTTTCATTTAAACATTTTTTTTTTTTTGTGGTGGCGGTGATTGTGGAGGGAAGGGGTGAAATTTTGAGGTTATATGTTATGATATGCGAAAAATCTTGAAAAAATTAAAATTTCCTAGAACCCGATTGCAGCAACACCTAGCAGGTCCAATTGTGAATCTAAACCATCCAGGGACACATTTAAACACACACAAAAAATGTCATCAAAATTGGTCCGGCCGTTTGGAGTTTAGTGACATACACACGTACAGAAGAATTAAATATATAAAAAAAGATTGGTATTTTAAAGAAATCACTTTTAAATATTTCCAGTAGTTTTCACAATACACCGAACATCGCTCAGAATTGTTTTTCGAATGCAATAATTTATCTTTGCTTTCAAATCTAAAATAACGTAAAATAATAATAATAGACTATCCTGTTTGAGGATTGAAATTACGATGGACCAACTTCTATTACCTATATCTGGATGGCATTTTAACAAAACTGTTGTTAAAAAAAAAAAAAACTGAGAGAAAAATGCCCGTTGTCCTTATAGTTGTATTATTATTAATATTTATTATATGTGTTAACTAGTCTCCATCTATATATAACTGTAGTAAACAACAAAATATATAATAATAGACATGTAGTAAAATCATATACTAAAATAAAACTATAATTTTAAAAATTAACTATATAATAGTTTGAACTAAAATCTGAAATACAAAATAATAAACAACAATATTGTAAGTTTGGTATTTTAATGATTTTCTTTTGCCTTTTAAAAGGTATAGGTAATATATTATCTAATAAAATTGTTATAACCTTGAAAACATTAAACTGTATATGATTCCAAATTTATTTGTTTAAAATATTTTATATTATATTTTGTGGTAAACTATTCAAATCGTCAATTCCGAAATCGTGTTCCCGCGTTTTTCGAAGAAAATATTATTAAAAGATGTTATAAAATTATTATTTAATGTTGGTACCACTGTCTAGCCGCGACCGGAGATATCGATTACATTTCTTATCAACATTATTGTTATTAATTATTGTTATACTATGTTTTTATTTTTAAGTTATACATTTTTGCTGCTTGCGTTATTAAAAAAAAAAAAACATTTTTATATTCATGTTGTAACTTTTAATAGTCAATCCATTGTGTTTCTCGGTATAGTTACAGTAATTATATTATTGTTTTTTTGCTTGCTGAAATAATACTATTTAGGTACTACCATTATCTAGTCAAATAAATAAAGAGTACAGCGATGGCATATGTAGGAAAGATGATCCGCAAAGGTTTGAGTAACAAGAAAAATTATTCATTTCACAAATTAAAAAATGGTATGAAGTGTTTATTGATCAGTCAGCCCGATAATGAATGTAAAAAATTTACAAATAATAAATCTGAGCTTGTTCCTAAATCTGTTCCTAATACTGATGAAAATGACGATGACGACTCATTAACAGATGATTCCTATTCGGGCGAAGAAGGAGAAGAGTCGCAAAGAGAGAGCGACTCATTTGCAATGTCATTATGTGTTCATATTGGTAGTTTCAGCGATCCTGTCCAGGCTCAAGGATTAGCACATTTGTTGGAACACATGATATCGATGGGCAGTAAACGTTATCCAGCAGATAATCATTTTGATAAGTTTTTATATCGAAAAGCAGGCTATTCAAATGCCGAAACTGGATGCGAATACACAAACTTCCATTTTGAAGTGCCAATGGAATATTCTCAAGAAGCAGCAGATATATTTGCAAGTATGTTTCAGGCTCCTAAATTAGCAAAAGATTCAATAGACAAAGAAAAACAAGTAGTAGATTCCGAATTTAAAATGGCTATTTCAGATGATGATAGTCGTATACAGAGGTTTGTACAAAAATAAATTTTAATGAATAAATATATCCATAATTTTAACATTTTGAATTAGATTGCTATCGATATGTGCTGATAAGAAAAATCCTGCTGGACAATTTTTCTGGGGGAATTTGGAGAGTCTAAACCATGAAAATTTAAGTGAAATGGTCGTAGATTTTTGGAAAAATCACTACTCGGCTAGCCGCATGACTTTAGCAGTTCAAAGTAAACAATCAACACATGAAATGTTAGAGTGGATTGATAAATTATTTGAAGAAGTACCTACAGACAACCAACCACCACCAGAATTTAAAATTAGCCAAGAACCATTCTGCCCAGATCTTTTTCATAAAATTTTCAAAATAATATCAGTAAGTTCTACTAAAAAAATTATGTTTTCTTGGTATTTGCCACCAGTTATTGATCTTTATAAGATTAAACCTTTAGAGTACATTGCTTGGATAGTAGGTCACGAGGGTAAAGGAACTTTGATCAATTATTTGAGGAAATTAAATTATGCAATGGAACTAGAAGCCGGAGTAGAAGATGACTTTTATAATAACAGTATTTATAGTTTATTTTCTATAACTATTGAATTGACTGATTTAGGTTTAAAAAATGTGCACAAAATAATTGAGCTGACTTTTGGCTATTTGACTTTGGTCAGGGAAAAAGGTATATCTGATCAGATTTTTAAACAGATACAAATTTTGGCAGAAAATGACTTCAATTTTTCTGAAAATAAAACTGCCATAGATCATGTAATAGAACTATCTGAAAACATGTTAATATACGATGAAGAAGATTATTTATGTGGTCCATTTTTATTTCATGAATATTCACCAGAAATAATTGCACAATTTTTAAATTTACTAACAGTAAACCGTGTAGCCATGTTTATATTGGCTAAAGAATTTGATAATTCTGAATTATTTATAAAAGATCCAATTTTCGGAACAAAATATTTAGCTGAGAGTTTAACGGAAGAGTTAGAAAGCAAGTGGTCAACAATTAAACCTCATCCATTTTTTTCAATTCCTAGTAAAAACCAATATTTAACTACAAATTTTTCAATTTTACCTCTAAGTACAGATATGAAATATCCAGAAAAAATATTTGAAAACAATTGCATTGAATTGTGGTACAAACAGGATAATCATTTCAAACTACCTAAAAGCTATGTCATGTTTAACTTTATAACTCCACTACCATCAAAATCATTAAATAATTATTTGTTATTGGATTTGTTTTTGGATTCTGTTGTTTTTTTGTTAAGCGAAGATACATATCCAGCAGTAATGGCTCAACTTAGTTATGGTATTCGAGTATTTATAAGTGGGTTTGAATTGACATTTAATGGATTTAATGAGAAATTACCTCTACTTATAGATATTGTAATTAATTGTTTAAAGAACTATCAGAACTTGATAACTGAAGAAATATTTACTATGGTAAAAGCTAAAGCCATCAATAGACTTAAAAATAATCAATATGATTTGGATTATGTTCCATCGGATTTAAAAAATAGTTTAATTCAAGATCCTGATTGGAACTTAGACACACGATTAAACTGTTTAGAACAATTGGATTGTAAACAACTTCTTAAATTTAATGAACAACTTAACATTTTATACTGTCGAGCATTGATACAAGGAAATATAAATCAAACTCAAGCTATAGACATTTCCAAAAAAGTTGTAAGTATTTTAAATTACCAGCCTCTAGCTAAAGAATGTTTCCCAGTTGTGATGATTAAACGTCTCAATCAAGGAGATTACCGAGTTAAAATGGCAAATTATAATCCAAAAGATAATAACTCTATATCTTATAAATATTTTCAATTTGATAAAAATGAAATAAATGATTCTGTTAAGTATCATGTCTTACAATCGATGATGGAAGAATCTGCATTTGATGAATTGCGAACAAAACAATGTCTTGGTTATGATGTACAATTAAATGTAACGACTATATATCAACATTATGGATTCTACTTTAAAGTGGCACATCAAAAAGATAAATTTGAAACAGCATATGTATTTAATAGAATGGATGCATTTTTGGAACAGTTTTGGGAAAATTTTAATGATGCTGTAGAAGTTGATAAAGTTAGAGATGCATTAATTGCATTAAAAACATCTCCTGATGATTGTTTAGTACAAGAATTTAATAGAAATAGAAATGAAATTCTAGAAGAACGATTTAAATTCAATAGATTAGAATTAGAAGTAGAAGCTTTAAAGAATTTGACATTTGAAGACGTTAAAAATCTAAAAAATGGTTTTCTGTGCGGTCGTATACTTAGTGTTGAAATTATTGGTAACAATAATACAGAAAATATAAATGTCGAAGAAAGTCCACCTATTAAAAAAATATGTTTAGAAGATAATGAAAAAGTTATTTATATTAAAAATTTAGAAGAATTTAAAAGCAGTTTAAATTCATATTAATAAATTATGAAATTTTTTTTCATAATCTTGTGTGTATACCATTTTTACTAATAAAATAAATAAAGGTATATATATTATATTGTTTTAATTTATGTTATATATAATGAATAAAAGACTGAGTGACAAAGTGAGGAACCATGGTGCATGGTGTTTACAGATGATAAAATGCTGTTAAGAAAGTCCTGAGAAAGTGAATGGTACACTTGAAGAATGAAAAGCTTGAAAGTAAAGGACTAAAGATTAGTAGGTGTAAAACAGAATATATAGGGTATGATGATTTTGGTTAAAGGGAACACCGTTTTACAGAAAGATGGAGCTTCAAAGAGGATATGAAATACAGGATTAAGTGTGAATAGATGAAGTAAAGAGAAGCGTCAGATATTTTGTGTGTCAAAAGAATCCCTATTAAGGCGCGTCCACACCAAGGAAACATTGTCGCATACATTGTCAGATACAAATTGTTTTAAAATGTATCAAAAAATGTCGGCAACAAAGTTGAAAAAGGCGCACGTCCACACCAAAATACATTTAG
>JAIPRL010009132.1:0-18417 GCA_025469235.1 Pemphigus obesinymphae | reverse complement strand
TTAAAAAAAAAAAAAAAAAAAAAAAAAAAAAAAAAAAAAAAAGGCTAAAAAGGGGTCATATGTTAACACACAACGTAGGTACTGGTATTTCCTACCAAAAAAAAAAGTGGTATATATTACTTATACCGCACCGCTACTAAATGAATAAATAAAACTAAAATACCGTAAGGCGGCAGGGTATACGGTAGGGGTAGCCTAATTATTATTATTCGTTATTTTATCCCTTCGTATATCGATACGATCTATATGAGAAAATCGTTATTATATTACGTTGGGAACACGTGACCGTGGTGTTTTTTTATTATTATTTTTTTTTTTTTTACGTAATATACCTCGGGCACAGCGACCATGGTTGCGAATAACGTATCGTATAATATATATATAAATCGTGTATATACACACGATTATATTATCGTGCGTGCGTATTACGATTTTATTTTTTTTAATTTTTTTTTTCACCGAAATTTCGTATCAGTGGCCCGAAAACGACGACACGGCAAAGTTAATTATATTATGTTTTACGTGTCGACGTCTCCGTCAAGCACTTTCTATTTTAGCCAAGTGCCAGGTGGTCCGGCAATGTTCTTCGGGAAACGTATCATTACCGCACGGTCACACGCAGTGAACAGTCGTTGATGATAACGACGACACGATGTCCACGTCGCCCGCTGTGCCGCACCGTAGAATGCGCATAGGCGGCCGGTGTGATAAAAAACAATTAGACTATATTATATGCGGTACACATATTTTGACATTCGACTAGATACTGAAATCGAGAACATTTTTCGATTTAAGATATAATATATCTTTATATATATATATATTATACAAACAAACAGAAATGGTTTTTAAAAACGTACAAAAGAGTTATGCGTCTTTTCTTACACCGTATATTCTAAGCATTTTTTTATACAGAGATTATCAATATAAAGAAAACACGGAAATCGTCGGTTCGGAATGAAAAGGCTTGAACGGCAAAATATTTAAAACGTTTAAAAATATACGAGACCCTAGAGACAAAACGAAACTTGAAAATAACAACTGCCTATCTCGAAATTATTAACCAAGTAAAAATTAAAAACTAAAAAAATATGATGAGAATAAAAAAAAGATCTTACGTAAAGTTTCCTGTATTCATTTCAAATGGACGAAAAATTTAAAACTGTTCTATATATTAGGTATAGGTAAGTAATCATTCATGAAAAATTGATTTAGAACCTTTACATTCCGAGGCAATGATATATTACGGACTGAATACTCCTGAACGATTTACTTCATTCCAAGCCACCGAATTATTTGTTTAAACATATCACTGGCAGGCATCATCGACCACATACTGGTACTTTTTATACACATACTTTAGAATAAACGTTATAGAATACATCTTCAAATAAAACATACATTATTAAAAGTCACCCTTACTGTGGCCTTACCCGTAAATCTATTGGATTTGTTCATTCATTACTAACGTATTTCATTCAAATACATACACGAGTTTTTTGACGGGCCTACATCGCTATACACTTGTTTCGAATAAAATATATCAGTAGATATATCAACTTAAAAATAAAACTTTTTCTAAAAAATTATATTTATATTGATTTAAATATTGAATCATAATCAAAGATATATTATGTCAATTACACACAATCATCCATGAATTGTAAAATATTGAATATTTACTTAAACTATATACATTATACATATAACAAATTATAGTTTACAATCTGTCAATTTGACCTACAAAAGTTTCTTTAACAAATGGCTGTCTGCACAATATAAGACACACAAAATATGTTTTCGAGTTATGGTGCTTCTACAGTATAAAATTGTTATTTATGATAATATATATAAAGACAAATAATTGTAGTAAATACATGTTCAAAGTAACATTATTCTCACTAAAATGTATACATTCTAGTGTTATATATGTAATATTATATAACTATTATGAATCATAAACCAATATTTCAAAACCTGTATTTAATATCTATGAAAATATTAAATTTTCATCTTCGAATCGAAAAATCGAATCTTTAAATACTATGTACTACTAATTAAAAATTAACGAAACTAATTTTAAATTAAATTTAAAATATTCATCATTATCTACGAATATAATCGTAGTCTCTTGGACAATTATAGGTACCTATAGGTATTATAGTAGTTTAAAATGTATATATTAATAATGCATGTATAAATATATACGTTACCTATACATATACACACAAGTACATCACCAGAATAACAATTGCAATGTAAATTTAATACCATTTGCACAATAGCGTGGACAAAGATTGATTGCTCAATTACAACTAATAAAATCATTCTTGTGGTTAAAAATATTTGAAATATTAAACTGTTGATTAGTTTTTGATAAACCTAGATAAACCAAGGAATTTGTGATTTTTTGAAACACGTTCGTAAAACAATATAAGACTACACTGCATAATATTATAATATATGAAACTACACATTTTGACATACACGACTACTTACAATTTTATACAAATTATGATTTTTTCTATTTAGTTGTAATTTAAAGTGTAACTTAAAAAATAGTTTAGAACAAAATTGAAAACAAAATATTTAAGTTAAGTTATATAGATAAATACATATAATATACTATGCCATAATGGTATGAGGAAATGGATCCAAAAATGTTTAATTGTTTTAAGTTAGTTTAATAGTATATTTTTCATGGCCAAGATTACTTAAAATAGCAGCAAATAAAACATTTTTATATCGACATTAGATAACTCTTTGTTTTACAATTTACACTAAACTGTTTTTAAAAGATGAAAAATTGTAGGAATATTATATAATGTTTAATATTTTTTTATCATATTATAATGTGTTTTTTATATTAGGAGGTAGATATATAAATAAATATATTTTTTAAAAAAATCAATAAAATAAAATTTTATTATTTAAAAACTACTTCATACTATTATTTAAAATATTTCTTTGAAATTTCTGTGCATCATTAATAGCTGAATGAATATTTTTTTTAAATAAAACAATTATATAAAGGTATAATAAATTATTATTATTATTATTATCACTAGATGATCTTATAACAAATTTAATAGAATTGTATTCTTGACAAAAGTATGCATTAAATAATTATAAAATTAGCTTCATCGTTTAAACATTATATTTTTAGTTGATTAAATTTTAATCTGTTTTTTTATAAATATCTAAAATTTTCACAAAATTCCGAAAAATAATACGTTAAAAATTTAATTAATAACTTTCTAATATAAGTCAATGATAAAAAAATATTCTACATAACATATCATTCATGAAATATATTTTAATATCTATAAAAAAAAAATGTAAAACAATTTGTGTTATATTAACCTAATATATACATATTTTTTTTTTAATAAACATTTATATCAGAAGGCAAGCCACTGATGGTAATCAGGGTATACAATTTTGGTTATCTTTTGTAATCGTACAGGTAATCATTAAAGTTATGATAAATAAGTAAATTTCTAATAATTGTAATCGTTAATCTGGTGTATAGAAATGTTCAATAGTGATTTACTTTAAGCTTATATTATCAATTAAAACTTGAATAAAATGCTTAAATAAGTGCATAAACATTTAAAAAATAATAGCTGATATAAAAATGTAAAAGTATTAAATGTATATCTTATAAAGTCTCATTTGGACCATTTTTTAAATTTTATGACAGATATCATTGAATTTCCTTAGTATTTTTGAAAATAATAAGATATAAAAGAGTTCTCTCCATTTAGGATTATATTACAGTTAAAACCCAAAGTTTACAAAAATAATTAAATTTTTAGATTTCTTAATAAACAGAAAACTTCTTAATTTGAACTATCATTTTTTTTTCCTACTGTGAATGCAAACAAAGCTATTATGTTTATCAGTCTATGTAATATGTATGTATGTTTGTAATATGTATAATATAAACATTGAACAATATTATATATACTATCCGTATATCTTGTTTACAGTAAATGGTAAGGAAGTACCTAGACTCTGATTAAAATCGTGAAAGAGCTTCTTGAAATATACAAGAGTTCTAGAGTTGTTCGCAAAGCAAACTTATATAAAAATCTGAAAACTCTGAAGAAGAATAGATTGAACCAACAGAATATTTACATGTATACTTAATACTATTATAATATAATTTATTAATAACCTATTCTTTATAGGTATTTATTGTCGTACAAGGTGCTTCTGTCACTTATAACTCATCATAATAGTTTTAATGTATTCCAAATTTAAAAGACCAACCCAGCTCGGGCCGTAATATAATTAAAACGTATAAGCCTACCCTAGTCAGTCCCATGTTGAATTTAAACTAATTAGATTACGGAACTTAATTTAACAGAATTTGACGTCAACTAAAATTTTCAAATGAAAAATACCCCCGATGACAAAAAATTCAAATTTATTTAGCAAGATTTTATGAATTATGTAGATATAAATTAAAGTTACTCTATTATTAGTATGGTTAAAGCCAGAATTAAATTATTAAATAAAAATTTCTGAAAAATATAGTAATGTGATTTTCAATAACTTCAAACGAAAGTTCACTTTATAACCCTAATATTCAATTATTAACCACTAAACATACAATGAGATACATTTTATACAAACATATATAAATATAAGCATATGTTTAAAAAAATTAATTTGAAATAAAGTACCCATTAATTTTTAACAAAATCCCATTATGTAGAAAACAAATTAATAGGTGCACGGATTCTAACTGCAGCAGTACTAATTTTCATGATAGTTAACTAATTTATTTTTTATGCATTGGCTTAAACCATTTAACCATAGTAATTATAATACTTTCATTTTATTGTATACCTATCTACATAATTTATAAAATGTTTTTAAATGAATTATAATATTTTGTAGTCTGGTATATTTTTTATATTAAAAATTATACCAAAATGTAAATATAAATAACAAAATATGGATTGGCAAGTAATTCTCAAAATTACTGTTTAATGTAAATGCATTAGACATTAATAATTTCCTATAAAAATATTTTACATACATAGATAATAATTTTTTATGAACATATATGTGTGTAGGTACATATTATATAGTACGTGGGAATATTTCAATCATTTTGAAACCTTACGGGTAATCTAGATATCGTTATGACCCGTTAGGAAAGGTTGTCTCAGTGGGCATTAACTATGAGGTATTAAGGTCCAAAACTTTTGATTCCTTTCCAAGTGGGTAGTATACTTGGCTTCGCGTAACCTCTAAGTTTATACCCCAAATGTGTTCTGCGATGCAATCCGAAGTGAAATCTATTATTGAAATTATAATTTCATAAAATATAATAAATTATTAGTAGGTAATACTACATAAAATTTAATTCATACAGACGTGGGTGGATAATATTTAAATTTATATAAGTCGTTTATTACATGCAATGCAGAGTTGTAATTTTTATGATCATAATTTTAAGATTATAATAAAAGATGTACGATAATGTGTGATAATGTTTCACACATTCAGTCGGTAAATAAATCATATACCCGTATAATACGCATTTCAAAATATAATTTAGATAAAACATTAAATTGCAAGATATATCTAATATCTAAAAACTAGTTGATTTTTAACTACTATTATAAAAATATGTACAAACAAATGTTATTTGAAAATAAATTATAAATAAATAAACCAGTGTAATAATGTAATAAGCACAAATAAATTATTACACTTAATTTACTTGAAATTTCAAGAATATAAAATTCAGGATTTGCAAAAATTAAAATTTTTAATATCAATTATTGAACATTGCTTTTTCATCAATTAGTCAACATTATATTGAAGGATTAGTATACGACCCAATAGTATTACTATAATATTCATCCGAATTCCGACTGTATTTCAGCATTTAAACACGTAGAAGATTAAGAATAAACTATTTTTAATTTATAAATATATAAACTGTTTAATAGTTTAACTTACTGATATTATATTTACGAGTAAAACTAAAAATACGTAAATCGTACATTCATAATTTAAAAAAATAGTTACACTAGAGATTAAAGTCGGGTGTCACACCCACCAGCAATATTTTATGCGTAATTCTACAAAATATTCACAATATTGTAACTATATTAACAAACATAATTATATTATACTAAATTGTAATGTGTCTGTAATTTATGTATTAATTAATGGTTGGAAAATTGAAATTTTGGAATATCACTACTAAAAATATTGTACAATTAAAATATCCTAAACAAATAAATAGTATTCAAAATTATATTTACAGAATATTTTAATAACTTCAGAGAAATTAATTTATCAAAATAAGGTAATGATATTCCTTAATTCGTACCTATATATTTTATACATTCAGATAAAGAATATATTTAATTGAAATTATAAAAATAAAACTTTTAAAAATACTCTATGAATACTATTATAAAAATATGAGGCCCAAATCAAAAAATTAAACGAATTACAGTTAGTTTAAATAACTGTAACCAATTAATTAACAAACAAAATCCTATATACTATTCAACATCATAAAAATATCATATATTATATAATTATGGTGAAATTTATAAACAAAATAGTAATTATACCATACTATCATTATTATTAGATACACTATAACGTTAATTATTTAAGATCCTATTTTAAAATCCCACAGGCTACAATACATTATTACTGAGTATGCCTATAATATAATATAATTGTATTTATATTATTTATTTATTAGTACTACAGTATATTATAATTTGCGTATGCATACTAAATACATCCAAACTTATATAATGTTATAAATTATTTAAATTATAATATAATTTATGTACACATTTTTTTAACAAAATATAACAAACCGTCATAACATTGATAAAATATTTCATCAAATAAATCGATACAATTCTAAGATTTAACTATTATCTCTACAGGAAATTATTTCTAATATTCTATTAAGCTTATAACGCCATAGCTATACGAATTCATTCAAATTATACATTTAGTGAATATTCTCATAACATTTTTATTTTAGGTATTTATTTATTTTTTTTTTTTTGATTGAAGTGAATAAATAACAGATAATTTTTGAAAGTACCTACATATATAATATACATACTTACTAACTGTTAAGACGGGAATATTTTTAAAGAATTCTTTTATATTGGGTATAACTATATAAGTACAAAACAAGTTTAAACATTACCTATGAGACAATTAATATTTTTAAAGCTTCTGACAGACAATGATCCAAACAGGCATCCAAGCATCTATAATAGTTCATATTTTACATAACCTACCAATGAAATGTTGAACAATTTATCTAACTGAAAATCGTATGTATCAAACTCCAAGGGAAACAAATTAATTTGAAATTTCAAAAACATCATTATAAAAATTCAAAAAAACTTGAGAATATATTGAGAAACATTAAATAAAATATTAGTTTCAATTTACTTTTATTTATTTAACTTTATTTTTTAATTTTTATTTTCTTATACGCATAAATAACATACAAATATTTGGAAGTATTATTTTTTTATCCATATAATATATTATAGAGCATATATCGATTCCGCCAATTTAGTATCGACTCAGCCGGCTACTGTTTATAAAAACTATCTATGGACTCCGCCGACTACTGTTCAAAAAAATCATGTATGTATATATTACATTAAAAACTTTAAAACATTGAATAATACATAAGTTATTGTCAAATTGTCAAATTATGAGACATTTTTTTTTTTTTTTTTTTGCTCAAAAACCAATAAAAACTATATACATTTTTTTCCCAATAAATATAGAGGTACGAATGTCTTACCAAGATTTATAATGATGAAATACTAATTCTTGTTCAAATTTTTTTCTTAAAACTACCGAACAATTACTCTCCCACATATTATAAATAATAAATAACACACTTTTCTTCAATAACTAAATATTTTTTATGATTTGGAATTCTTAAATACTAATTTTGACCAACCAGAACGAACGCGTGTTTGGGTCCATTTCGAGCACTGATTTTTAAACTATAAAAGTGCATATAAGTGAATAAATACATACTTAATAAATGCTAATAATTTATTAATAAATAAATATATTAATATACATAAATAAAAAGTGACGGAATCAATAGTAGCCGGCAGAATAGAGTCGATATATAGTTATATAGCTTTTTTTTTTAAAACCGGAAGTTTTGGCGGAGCCGATAAATTCACATATTGTAATGCTATATCATTAAAACTATAACAATTAAAAATGAAAAAAACATATTTTGGATGTCTCGCAGGAATAATTCTACTATAAGGTATATACTATATACCTATTACTATTATTATATTATATTATGTAAGATATAAATTACCTACCTAATTAAAAATACATTTATTATATTATTAAAATAGACTATTAAATTATGAATAAATATTAAATAATTTGAATAAATATACAAAAATCTAAAATTACTCGAAGAATTGTACAATTATATTTGCAATTGTTTCAAATATACAATGGCATATTTACGAAGGGTGATCTGGGTGATATATCATCCCCGAAAGCCTTTTTTTTTTTTAAAAAAAAAATCAATTTCAATTTTTTTTTTTTAACTTGAACCGTAACCGTATTCGTAATCAGTGTGTTAGCAGTAGTAAATCATGTATTGTATTTTTTGTGATTGTAAAATATATAAATAAGTTTTCCTATATGTTCATTTTGTACACCTTATCTATAAATGGTTTGGTAATGCTAAACATCCATCACAATATTCATATGGGTATAGAAGAAATGTTGGATAAAATGACTCAAAAATCCCGTAAAACAGACATTATTTTGTAATAGGTATAATAAATTATTAAATAAATAATTTGATAATAAAAAATGTTAAGTACCAAAATAAGTTTGTTACACAGTAAACAATAAACAGTATATGAATGATAGAACAAACCAGCGTCATGTTGAAAAACATGGACCATAAAAATGCACGTCACATAAATGTAATATAACGAATAAGGGAATCTAAGGGGAAGAGGGCAAAGTTCAACTGATGCGCTAATTTTTTTCTAATTTTTCTTTTTATCCGAATTGTATTCAGCAGAAAAAAATGAAAGCAGATAGTGTCCGAATTGCATGTGGCGTTTAAAATGGGTCTATCCAAATAACATGCGACGTTTAAAATAGATCTGTCCGAATTGCATTCAGTGTTTAAAATGGATCTGTCTGAATTGCATACAGTGTTTAAAGTAAAAATATAATTGATGTAATATAAAAATTTTTTTAATTTATTTATAGATATTATTAAGATCTATTAGAAAGAATTAATAAGTACGATTATGTCACAATGTGTAGAAATAAAAATTTGAAGAATTAAAAAATGAAGAAAAAACAAAATATTAAATATTAAATATTGAAAAACAAACCTTTTTATGTAAATATAATTAATGTAATATGACGTACTTAATTCAAAAATTTTTAAAAATCAAAACATTTTTAACCACACCAGTGATTGTATTTTCAACAACAGTCCTAAATCTCTTAAAGTAGAAATGAAAATTTTACATAGGTAAGTTTTTAGTTAGTTAGATAGACTTATTTTAAATAGGTACTGCGTGCAATTCGGACAGACTCATTTTAAACGCTGCATTAAATTCGGACGTTTTTTTTATTTTTGGCATACAATTCGGATACTCCGTTTTCTTCTGATATCATCCCCCAGACGGAAATCGTAAATATGCTACTCCAAGCACAGATCGAATGCAAGTGATACCTATATCTACCTATTATTTTATATGTGTTAAATTATAGTTAATACGTAACTGCAGTACATTAAAAAATTATATTTACCATAACATTCATTCCCAAAATTGATTAATATCGTAACGTCAAAAACGTCATCTAATGTAGGTTATCTGATAAACTTAATCCATAAACTATATGGATGATTTTTCTTTGACGAATTCAGTAAAAAAACTTACGTACGTGTGCTATAATATTTTTAAAAACTTCGTACGCCAAAGAATTGGAAGAAATAAATCATTGTAGGTTTTAAATAATTTTTTTTAAATAATTAGTAGATATTATATTTATACGAGTATTTTTAACATGAAAAAATCGAATACGATTTCTTCCTTTCGAGGTTTTTATTATTTCATAAAAACAAAAATACATGTATTATTAAAGATAATTTCAAGTAGATAGATAAATAAATGTATAGTGCTTCGTATAAATAATAGAGAGAAACAACTTTATTCAAAGTGAACTGCCCGTCCATCGGGTTGCCTATATGACAGTGTAAAAAAATCAAACATATTTGTTACAGCGAATAATGGATAAAAAAATGGTATATAAATGAGAATAATAAAATTTAAAAAGTAAAGCATACAATTAAATATGGTGTGATCTTGGAATATAAACGAAAAATCATTATAATTTAAAAAAAAAAAGGTTGACTAAGACTATTAGTAAAATAAAAGTGATTGTTTACAGTATGGTTGTATAATATTAAGAGTATAAATGTCTATGAATAATGTTAAGCGTGTCTCTCATGACCGCTAAGCACATTTCTTTAAGTTCTCTTAATTCTAATGTATTTTTTATATAGTTAAACAATAATATAACCATTAAATTCTAACTCAATCGTTTTTAATCCTGAAATTATAAATCCAGAATAAGAGTCGTAAGTGTAAAATCTGAATCCCGAAAGTCCAATACATGTAGGTAGTTTGATAATTCCCACCTGACCAACAGTTCAAACGAACAGAGTGTATAACTGTCAACAATATTTCCATGTGGTTATATGTTGGTTATTCAAATACAATTATTGGAAAATGAATAAAAGTGTAATAACGGGTGAAAGATATTTCATCGGTTATTGCAAAGTATGTTAACAAAAAAGACGGCCAAATAATGAGCTTGCTGGTGTATATGTTTATTTTGTTTAACAATAAAAAAAATATTCGTTGTACAGTAGGTATTGGTAGGTACAATACATAATTTTATACAGTTCAGTGATATTATAATATATATATGTGTATTTTTAAGTAAATATAAGTATAGCTTGAAATATTTGTGGATAGATACTCATTTCTAAAACGTTTAAATATTAATTTCAGTCTTGGTGTTAAAAATTTGTTTATTATTATTCCGATGATATAGTAAATTATATATGCACAATTTCTACAACAATATAGCACATAAAATATTAGATACCTATATGCCATATGTAAATCAGACGCATCAGTGAACCTATATCATAATTTCCCCCTATAATTTTATAGTAACAAAAACTGAGAAAACATAATTTATAACATAACTTGTTTGCTTAAATGAGAGGTTAATGACATTTTTTATAGAATTTAAAAACGATAATGTTCTATTCAATAAATATATCATTAAAACAGATGACATAAGTAAATATTATACAATACCTAATAATTATTATGTAGGTACCTAGGTACTACTAAAAATGTATAACTATATCAGCTTATTACTAAGTACAATATACCAGTTTTTTTTTTAAATTTTGTCAATGAACAGTAAGTATAATTATGAAAAATTCAAATATTATTATATTAAATCAAAAAAAAAAAAATAGTTATCATTAATTTTTTAAGCGCTTCATTTTTTAAATATTTATATAAGTAGGTACTACCTACTTTATACTAATACTATTTATTAAACATAAATAATCCAAAAAAATATTTATTATCGAATAACATTAAAAAATTACGATTTTTAAATAGTGATATAAGTTCCTGATTGCGTAAGTACAATAATTTAATTAATAGTTAATACGTATAACATATTGTTGTTTTTTATATAAGTATAAAATAAATCAAAATTTCAGTAGTTACCTACTACAGTTTTGTTAAAACATTTTTAAATAATTTTAATGAAATACCTAATATACAAGTATATCTATATATAGTGTTTAACTAGATATATTAAAAATGTTCAAAAACAATAAGATACTATTAAAAATATTTTTATTTTTCAACTTCACCCAAAGTTATGTATTTAATGCACAAGAATCAGCAGGTGTATACTTATAGTTATAAGTCATAATGTTTAAATAAAGGTACTTTTTTAATATCGATGGGTAAAAGACAATTATTATAGTATTTTTCTCCTTTTCATCACCATATTTACTTAATCACAATTTCGCAACCATTTATTAGAAAAAAAAAATATACGTCAATATATTATTAAAACTTTTGAACATGGAAAACTATCAACAAATTTTCAAAAATTCCAAAAAAAAAAACATTCACAATTTAACGGCACGATCAAAAGAAAAAAAATACCAGGACTATAATGTTGATGAATAAAAAAAAAATACAAGCTATATACTTGTATTGCACCGAATTTTTTTGTACTCCGGCCAAAGTACGATGTTTTTTTTTTAACGCGTTCGTACCGTTGGTGGGATGGGGATGGGAACCGGGATGTTTAATCTATTGAAAATAATTACGAAATCATGACCAACATCACGAAACTTTGACGATTATCACGTAATGTTTATGTATTTCGTTATTATTTTTCTTAAAAACGACCTCTCTTGCAGCCGATCAATGGACGTAATAATAAATTACCAGGTAACCAGAGTAAATAGGTGCGTCTAGGACGGGTAAATGTGATAATCGTGAAATTATCGTACAACACCCGACCAAAAATAATAATTTCCGTGTATACATAACGTCTAGGAAAACGCACTTTGTAACCCACACGTCCTCAATGCACGGATGGATATAATATAATATTATATACAATAATATACGAGTAGTATAATAATATATTGGATGTTTTTATTTTTTTCATAATTTTTACCTTTTTGCGCCGGCGACGTCCCGTGATGGTCGTAGAAGCGATATATATATATGGTGGCAGCGGCTTTGGGTGTCCGTCCGGGGCGATAACTTGCACGAAATATCTATTTGGAGGTGTTGGGCAGTACGACGCCTATCCCGGACATCCGACGATCGCGTTATCCGGCGGCGGCGGGACGTGCGTTCCGGACGATTTTTTTGTTTTCTTCTCCTCTTGTTTTTCAACGTCTATACATACGAACGAATTACGCGGACGGGATGAATACGCACTGGCACTCACTCGCGACGACGAACATTTATTATACAATATACGTATACACACACACACACACACACACACACGAATATAATATTATTACCTATACATTATATAGAAGACGGTAGATCGCATCGCGTCGTGTCCGGACATGGTGTGAAAAACGGTACACTCCACTACTCGGGGGGAGAGGAAAAAAACTCGCGGGTCGACGGCGACGAACTTGACGCTCGCGAAACGAAATACATACATGTATTATTATTATTATAATAATTATTATTATTATTATTATTATTATTATTATTATTATTATTATAATTATTATTATTATTATAGGCGGGCGCGCGACGGCACGTACACGCGCGACGGGTGAACGCGAACGAACGGACGGAGACGGCGTAGCGAACACGACGCACTGGCTAGTGGGCTCGGCTGCGGCACGTCCGGACCACACGACGATCCGGTCTTCGTCGGCGTGCGCGCGGTATCCCCTCACTACTACCGCTACCGCGGTATACCGCAGCTGATGGCGCGACGACGGCGGTATATAATACGTGTACGTACATGTATATATAACGGCGACATGGCGCGCGCGTTTTCTTTTTTTCCATTTCCCCCCCCCCTTTCCCCCCACCCCCATTTCCCCCCACCCCCATACGTATACGACGACGATGGCTCCTGGGCCGTTGCGTTTAGTTTTCCTCGCGAACCTGTTGATCCTCCACAACACACACTGCACCGCCAAAGGGTTCGAACCACACGTCACGTCGTAATGCAATAATAAAATATATTAGTATTTATATACGCGCACGCGTTGAGTACAGTCCGTATATTTTGTCGTCTCCATTCGGCCATGTCGTGAAATCTCTCGCCGTCAGTCCCATATGCGCGTTCGTTTCCACCGCGAGTGTGTGTACACACCCAGCGGTTGAAATGGAAAAAAAAAAAATAAGGACGGACTCTGAGCTTGGTTAAAAAATCAGCGTTCCGAGACATATTAGAGAAAAAGTAAGCCGTGGACCCCTACACCTCCTATCCAAAGTTTCATAACCGAGGGACATTTTAGATTATTTTATAACATGAATAGAACAGAAAAATCTAAAGTATTTTTTTACATCATTGTTAGGCTACATATTTTCAAGATGGCATAGTCTAAGCATTCCTCTTTCAAGATAATTTAACACTTATTTTAATTCCTTTTAAATGTATAATAATCGAGCAAGTTGTAGATGTAGACCGAAATGAAGTTTATCGATGTCCCCCATTGATTTCACCATCCTTTTAGGCTTTATAGCCATTCACGGATAATGAAGATTAGGTATTTATTACCTATATAATGATACCAATATGATTTAATAAGATCGACTGTTCAACATTCTATCTCTAAAACTTATTATGTGATAAGGACAAAAAACATTCATTTTCGTAATTTCACGATTTTTCCAAAAAAAAAAAAAAAAATTAAAATTTTTAAAAATATTAAATAAAAATTAAAACGTTCTTTGCGTTCCTTGATAAATAAATTAAGGGGTACGCTGTTAAACATGAAAAAAATTAAGAGTAGCTCCGTCCCCCTGCGTCCCTCCCCAAATCCACCACGGCAGTATACACCCCGCGACAAGTCGATTTCGCCCGAGTCTCGTTCACCGGTGTTACCCCAACAAAAACCCGAATTACAATACCTATCGATCCAGCCATGATATTCTACGTACGTTTTGACTTGTCCGTGAAATCAAACGCCCGTACTTACCCACTCGATTTACGCCCGTGAAATCAGCTTATACCCAATGGTTTAGGTTCTATTTTATAATAACGTGTATTATGATTACACTGGGCTGCATCGTTCGAGTTTTCCGTTTCGAAAATGTTGGAAATTTAAAATCTAAAAAAGTCTCTACGCCAGTGTAATATAATGTATAACATAAAATACATACTACCGTTGATTAAAAATTACATATAATATATAATATGTTATATACGGATAATCAATATGATGATACATCATGCATATTACTTTACAACTTTTAAAACGCATCCAATCGAAACACACGACTTTTTACGAGTACTTATATTGCCTACGTGTTTAAAAAAAAAAAAAACTGTTAAAAGTCTCATCTATATATTTATTTATCAATAGTAAACAAACATCATACACGGAATATTGATATTAAATTGAACATATAAACCGGTATAGAAAACATATTACTTTATTACAGAATGTATGCTAAATGGAAATTATTACGAGTCATGATTCATTTTAAAAATAATTTTAAATCAATAATAAAAGTGTAGACAGCGGCCCGAGTCTGCTATATTATGTTATTTTTATTGTATTTTATTGAAAAAGTAGGAAGAAAAATAAGGTTTACAAATTGTTTAAAAATGTGTGTATGAAAAAAACCTTTTTTTATATTGGGGGCTGACTCAACTAGCTGTTATAGATATTGGTTATTTTTATTCTTCTTATTTAAAATATTAACTAAAATATACGTTTAGAAAATGGAAATGCGGCATATGGTCGCAGAATGGTCTCTCCTATAACTTTTGTTTTTATAATAATTATTTTACTTACGGGATAGTTTATAACTATATATTTTCATACTAAAAGACCAAACGAGCTCAGTCGTCCATTATTTATAATTATATAAATAGTATATTTTAAATCCTATGGTCCATTATTATCATTATTATTTTATTATTTATTTAAATTAATATGTACCTATATTCTACAATAGCACTTATGCGACCGTTATTTATTTTAAAACAATTTCAAAAATTTTAAAATATATATTGTCATAGGGCTTGATCGGTATATAAAATGCATACATATGAGTAACAAACTGTTGAAACTTAACGGTATACTATATTAAGTACTAACTATTACAGTTGTCGTCAATATGTCTACATAAAAACGATAGTTGTTCAAACACAGAAGAAATATATAAAAAAAAGTATTTATGTGAAATGTAGTGAAATATCAATAAACAAGACTATATAATTTAATTATTATATTAGAAAACTACAGCAAGTATTTATGTCCTTCGACATTAAATATTGAAATATAGTATAACTCATTGTTACATGATATTACAATAGAACTCAGTAATTTAAAAACTCAAAGGTATATTTGTCAAAATGTTAATTTCCATTATAAATAAAAAAAAAAAAAAAAAATTCTGAAAATAAAAACATCAGTAGAAACGTGTAAAACTGTAACACATTACAAAAGTATTTCGATAATTTACATATCCTATTATAATATTTCCATGGTGCAATAGTCTTTGGTTCCTATAATATTATATTATTATGCAAGACTAGGCGTGGTACTAAATTCGTCATATTATATTATAATAATGTATTTTAATGTGTCAAATAGAATGTGCGTACCTATACATATTGAACAGTCTGAATTCTATGTGTATTTTTACAGTCATAAAACATTTTTAAAACAACCTACCCTACTCTTAACACGGTGTTTTTTTTTATTTCTTATCAATAACAGCATTTCTGAAACTAATAAAATAATGTAATATAATATGTCGGTGCCTTTTCAATGCTTACTTGTGTGCTGGGAACCGACCTCATTACGTAAGTTTTCCGTCAAATTGTTTTGCTTGTTTTTCGCAAGATCGAATGCATCGTATCGAATGCTCGCATTTCCTTTGAACATTTCAACCAGCGTCTTGGTCATCAATCCACATGACTGTTTCCCAGATACTTTCCAATAGCCGTCGATATCATATATAAGCAACACATTTTTCCACGAATACCTGAAAAACCCTTTCGAAAACGTTCATAACGCCCTTATTGACACACGCATTTTCCGAGGTCACACTGCCATATAGGCGCCCATTAGGATAGGGGAGGGATCAATGGAGATGCCTATCTGTTGATGGATTATGATCCTTTTTGACGATGACGTTTTACTGAAACTGGTGGTAAACATAAAAATATTGGTGTCCAACAAAATAAAAAAAATAAATAAATAAAAAAATGCGAATTCGAAAATCTGGCTAAAGTTATTGTCCCCTCCCCCTATTATATCTAATCCTTTGGGCACTGATGTACACTGCGCCCAGCAATGGCTCACCTATTTAAGACGCTGACCACCACGTCGGCGATGTCCTGGAAATCCAATGTGCCTGTGCGCACCAACATGAAGTACTTGCTTTTTGGATCTTGTTTGTCTAATGAAAAATCATTCGTGAAACCACCTGTGGTCAACAACGGTGCGTTCCAAAATTTTATCATCCTGGCCACGAGGTCTATAAACATATAATAATATGCCATAATGAGTATTCTATTGAATTTAAAATTTACAATTTAAATTACAATAAAAAATAATGAAAAGATCATTTGATTTGTCCAGAATTATAAAATTATCAATAAAATAATGAATAAACATTGAAAAATCAACAATATATGTTTTTTTGTAACGGTAAAATACGATAGGCAGAAAAACATTTTTTCGTGTCAGATATTAAAATATTTACTTTTATATTTAAAATATTTTTATACTAGACTTACGTCGTTTCAAGGGGTCACACACCCGGTTTTTAAGAGGTTTTGTATAGGCAGTTTTTATGAAGTTTAAGAAAATTTTAAATAAAATACATTTAAAATATTTAAATATATTTTAAAAGTAATTTAAAAATAGACCTGTGTTAGCACTATTTTTTATCGTTTTGTAATCCATAATATTTATTAAAAATATGTGTACACAATTCAAATGCATATAACTTTAAAAGAACGTAGAAATAAAATTGTACCACCATTTGAAGATGACGATAAGTTAAACTATGTTGTGCTAAAACCAGCTTTTTAAATCGTTTAAAATAAGTTAAAAATATAGCATAACAAAAAGGCGTATTTGGTAAATATTCAAATATTATACTATAAAAAAAAATAAACATATTATATTATAATATCATATTATAAAATATAAAAAGCCGGTCAGTAGGTTGTGGAAGCACTTCGCTCGTCGGGTGTTAGTATTGGTGGATGCACTTTACTACTGGGCAGGGTACTTTTGGTGGACGTATTGAATTTGAAAGCAATGATAAATCATTGCATTCAATAAAACGATTCTGAGCGTGGCTTCGGTGTAGTATACATAACTCATATCATTTTTTTTTCTAGGGATCGATCGAGGCTGTTATTTTTATTTTATTTTTTAGTCGTGTTATTCATCATTGAAAATCACAATTTTCGCCCAGGTCTTAAAATCTCATTTTACCAACTATTTGGGCTTAAATACCTCAAAATTGATAATTTTGCAGAAAAAATTAAAATGACTATAAAAAAAAATTGTGACATCGGATTTTTAAGATTTTTTGA
>JAIPRL010009131.1:0-18419 GCA_025469235.1 Pemphigus obesinymphae | reverse complement strand
CGGCTATCGATCGGAGATGCTCACTCGAGCCGGTGGAAGGAAGAAGAGAAACGAAATCGGGCGCGTGCGATCGCATATTCGCGGGAAGCCGTAAAAGGTTAATTTTAAAGAAGGAGGACTTGGCCAGTACTTACAAAATAAATATATACATATAAAATAATTCATTAATCAAATATTGTCGTCGAGTTCACACGGTTCAGGGTGGTGGATATGCGTATTAAACACCGTACCGAGCCGGTCGACGACAACTATGGTGTGGGGTGCCGGTAGGTATACATAGGCGCGCAACGTTTCTGACGAGGCCTAAATGCGTTACGTTACAACCTCACTATGGTGTTGTTGTACTGCTTTCCCTGGAATATCATTGAGGATATCATTATTCATCTGGGATTCTCTGTTAAGTAGCTCCTAAAAGTGTTCTTTCCAACAAGAATCAATGGAAGAGCTATCTTTAAACAGAATTGTGCCACCTTTGGATCATAAGTGGTAAATTCTGTAAGTGGTAGGTCCATATATCATCTTAGTAGCATGTAAGGCTCTGTTGCGGTTGCATTTTGCTAGTTGCTGTATTTCATGTGATTTTGCTATCCACCATTGGTTTTTAATGTCCATGTTTGCCTTTGAACTTCTGACTTTGCTTATTAGTATTTAATCTTCTTTACAGTGGAGTTAGGATCGCTTTTTCATGCATTATGCTCTTTCCTTTTCTTCAATGAGGTCTTGTCTTGAATTTCATTAGCGTTTTCATAAAACCAATCATGATATTTTCTTTGTGTATAGCTGACTGTTTCTTCAGAGACGGATGTTATTGCGGCTTTCAGTATTGTCCAGTACTTTTCAATGTTCTCTGGATACTTTAACGGAAGATTGTTTTAATATGGTCGTCATAGAGACGTCCTATGTTAAATTTGCACCTCACCTGCATTTTTTAACATCTACGTTTAATTGGGATTCGCAAGTTCATTCTGGCTCGTATCAGCCGATATTTAGTCCAACAGTCATCTGCGCTTGTTATTGTTCTTGTGATGCATACGTAATTTTGATTTCTAGAACGTACAATTATATAGTCGATTAGATGCCAGGGCTTTGACCTAGGATGTAGCCGGGAGGTCTTGAATTTATTCTTCTGTCAAAATAGTGTATTTATGATTACAAGGTCATATTTTGAGCATGTAGTCAGTAAGCGAAGTCCGTGTGAGTTTATTTTTCTAATGCCTTTTTTGCCAATGACGCCTTTCTATAGATTTGAGCCTGTACCAACTCAGGTGTTGAAAATGTGTTGAAATCACAAGATAACAAGTTTATCAGATCTAGGTACTAATAATATGGTTTTACTAAGATTAGTATCCCCTTTTTGGTTTTCATCAGTTGTGAGAGTTGGTGCGTAGGCGCTGATTATAGTAACTTGTTGGCTGTTGCTAAGGTTTAGCCACAGTGTCATCAACATTTCGAATATTCCGGACGGGAGCTCGGCAAGATGGTCCATAAGCTAATTTTTATAGCGAAACCAAATTCACGGCAGTGAGGTGAGAGAATGACTCTTCCTTTCCTTTCCAGAAAAATGTGTAGCCTCCTCTGTTCTAGTTTCACTGAGAGCACATCAATGTCTTTCTTTAATTTTCTTGCTACTATTGCAATCCTTCGCTGTGGTCTTGTGTCTGTGTTGGTATTCATAAGTGTACGGATATTCCATGTATTTAATTACAACCTTTATGATATAAAAATCTGAAAAATAAAAATTGGTACAAAATATTTGAGTATATATCACGTATGTAAAATAAATACAAGTTTCAAATGTAAAGTCTGTATCATATCATTATTTTTGGAATAACTATAGTTCATTTTGAAGGACATATGCAGGTTTGGCGTAATTTATGATTAGTTTTTAATTTAATTTTAAGCTTGAAAAAAAATGATATTAAAAGACTTTTATGCAAACCTATATACTCCAACTCCCTATAAAAAGGTTTGTAATAATTTTTTTTTACTATCCCTCCCCCTAAAAAAGCTAACTATACATAACGTAAAAAATTATCATAGTTTTTTATTATCTCTATAATCTACTCGTATAATGAAGAAACATAATATCTTAAAATTCTATACTAAATATGTGTTTACTATATAGAAAATAGGTAGATATATAAATAGACAACATTTAAATTAGTTGGTAAGTTATAAAATATATAACTTAAAATACTGTAAACAATTTATAAAAAAAGCTCAATAAAATGTTTAACTTAAAAGTAGATTCTGAGCGGAGATTTCTTGGTTCTAAAATAGTGTAGAAGATTTTAAATAGATATGTAAGCCTAAATTAAAATTATATCCAAAATTATTTTTTTTAATCGGATTTAATTAATACTACTAACTTAAAATTTGTACTAAATATTAATTGTATTTATATAATATCGACGTGATAAAATATAAAACATTTTTACACATTTTTAGTAATTCACAAAAAAAATTGTGAAATAAGAAATACTACCGAAATTAAAATTTAAATTATTTTGCTATTTAAAGGATATTAAACATAACCCTAAAATAAAATACATTATAAAACTCGGTGCTACTGAGAAATTTTTTTAGAAATGTTAATTATTTCTGCAATGATTCCAGTATTGTCTCTTATATCTGGGTCTCACAGCTAGTAATTAAATATAATTTTAACTGAATTATGTTTAATATATATAATTAATATTTTGTATTCGTTGGACTTATGTTATATATAACTACTAAAAATAATGTAACTATTATAAAATTCCCGGTTCTAATGTAATCGAATTCCTAAATTATCTCCAATTTCACATTAATTTTATGATTAAAAATGACACACTTCTCTTTCAACTTTTATTGTATAAAAAATAATACCTACCCCCTCCTCCCTCGGAATCTGAAGTATACCTAGGATTGAATCCGGAGAGTGGAACTCTTATTAAATGAACATAGCCACAACATAAAATATATTGCACTACTCGTTACAACTCAACTGCTGTTAAGTTCAGACAGAAATTTCCATAAAACAAAACAGTAATTCTTTCCATAATTTTATTTTTGTCTCTTATATCCTTCAGAGTTCTATTGAATGCTTCAAAATTCCCTTTAAATGCCATGCCTTAGACAATCAGTAGCGTGGTAAACTACATTTTCTGAGGTAATTTTCTCAGCCCTAGATATGCATGAAGAAGAATGAGTACCTCAATAGAATTATTCATATATCTTAATATTGAACATATTATGAAATATGGTATGCATATGATGTGTTTAAGCTCTTATATTGTAATCATAAGTATATAAATTAATAAATTCATAGGTATTAAAATAATATATCAGCTTCTATGTAGTTTAATGGCATTTAGTAAATAAAAGGTATACTTAGTATAATAATAATATTATTCAACCAGGTCCACTGACTGCTCCCTCGTTTTGTAATTAAGAGTGTGTCACGCCCACATACCCGACGTTTTTGTACCATTAATAGAATATTGAAAATATTATATAAACAAATTTGTCAATACCATTATAAAATAATTATTTCCTAAACGATTCGACGGTAATACTTGGTTGAATTTCAACACCACCTACTCAAAAGGAAACAGACATAGCAAACAGATAACTTAAATTCAACATTTAATAAGTCAAGCTAACTGGTATTATATTGGGTAAAGAGAAAATCCAGCAGTCTTCTATTGAAACCAGTTCAATAGTCAACCAGACTAATATATATCAACCAGCTACTGTATTACTTACTCAACAAATTCCAGTAAAACATTCATTGCTACACAGATACTCCTCTTTTGGAAAATTAATACGAATAGCGGCAATTTGTTTACATTTCAAAACCAAACTTGTAAATCCATACATATCACTATAGACGACAATCAATATGATTTAAAAGCAATTTTCAAATTATTAAAAAAGAACAATATAGCAATGAAATTAAAGATTTACAAAACGCTTACTAAGAGAAAAAAACAAATACACTAACACATCTCGATCCCTTTTTCAATAAAGATATTCTTTGGGTGCAAATTCTATTTTATCATATCAAAGACACCTAATAATTTAACCAAAACACCATGTAAGCAATCTCAAATTTGAAAATTACCACAAGATGTAACTTCATACTTCATACTTCATACTTCTGTTTTTACACAAAGACAGTACATCTAGAAATAATTACTGATTTCACTTCATCAGCTTTTTTTGCTGATTTTAGCCGATTCTCCGCAAAATGTCCCACAGGAATACATAGTGGTAATGATAGGAATATTGTTGGTGCCTAGAATGAAATGATTAAAATCATAATAAATACAAACATTTAAAAATGAAATAATTTTAACATGGAAGTTTATACCCTCTGTCAGCCCGCATTTTAGTGGAATTTAGGAAGCGGCTATAAAATTAACTAAAACCTTAATAAAGTACGTTATTGGAACCACATTAATGTTTGAAGAACTGCAGTTTCTTTTCACACGAGTCAAGGCATGTCTAAACTCGAGATCCCTAACTTAAATTTCTTCTGATGCAAATAACCCATTTATTTTAACACTTGGTGACTTTATCAAAGGTATACCTATTACAGCTCCACCAGAAAACAATTATTTACTAGATATTATGTACATCACACGAAAAATCGTTGTGCATACTTATAATTAATATTATAATATGATGCACTATTTCTAGAAAATCTGGTCTCGGTAATATTAATTCTAATTACTGCATACCAGACACAAATGAATTAGCCTCACATTCAATCCAAAGCCAGGAGACATTGTATTACTGATGGACGACAACATACCTTCACTAAACTGGAAAATGTGCATTATAAACATATTGCATCCAAGTAACGATGTTGTAGTTTGAGTAGCTACAATAAAAACCGCTAACTTCCCCCTTATAGTCTTTAACTAAATTGTACTAACTCCTTGATTATTATTCTACTAAAGTGTATACTCCTTCAGGGCCGGCTTCATATTCAGTAAATATTGAACTGTAAATATTACTTGTTATTCGTATCACAATATATTTATATTATTATTATTTATTAATTATTCTTAATCATTCTTATTGTTAACTATTATAAATTCTGTATTTCTATTAGCGGGTGGCATGAAATCTTACACGTTTTAGTTGTTCGTATATTATCATTTTCTTTTACTTTTTTACCCTCTTCTATTTGCCAAAACTGTGTGATTTGTTGATGTAGAATTTTAAGCGAATGACATGATTTGTCGTTGGAATTCAATAGACACATTTCCACCTTTATTATCTGACCAAGACTTATTGATTATGCAACCAAATCCTTTTAAAGTTTCAATTATTGATTGGTTTATATATTGTAAAATACGTTTGCTCCAATTTATATGCCGATTTGATCAGGTTTGTTAAACAATGAATCAGCTATTTTAACATTTAAATTTGACTTTATATTTAGATTCAAGATTGATGTTGGTAATGGAGTAGTTATTAATTATAGCACCAAACATTAAACGTTTATATAGTATAAAATAGTTTTATTTGATTTGTACATTAGTAGTGTCTGAAATATTCACATTTATAAAATGTATAAAATGTTCACATTTAAATGTTATATGTTTTTTTAATCACATCTCGCATTTGTTCGGAGTTGTGGTTACACTGGCTGTTACTGTTGAAGTTTTGTGTGAATATCTGGTTTTAGATCGATTTTTAGGTTTTTGAGTAGATTTCACCATCCGCTCTAAGAAATTATATTGATTTTTCATGAATAATTGCATTTCCTCCAATAGTGCGGGTTCGGTCGTAGTTTATTTTGATGATTGTCACGCTTTTTTCGATTCATCATAAAATATCATTATCATTATATAGTCTAGATATGTATTTTTATTTTAAAATTTTCCAGAGGCCATAAATGATTTTGTAGTATTTCATAGAATGTTCACAAACTTCTGTGAGCCTCATTCATAAATTGTTTGTTTTCAAAACATTCTTGTACGAGAATCAATGCAATCGTGTAGTTTAATGCTGATATCATCAGTGTAAGATAAATAAGATATTCTTGGAACGGGTGGATTGATAAAACTTATTATTACACAATGTGATAAGAAGATTAGGATCAGGTCACATAGAGTGATGAGGGAAGAGCGCAGATTTGATGGATCGCCCCGGCCGGGGCTATGCTGGACCTCTAGGGAATACAGTAGAGGAGAGGTAGATAGTATTAGGTTAGGTTAGGCAGATAAGAGAGGAGGGAAGAAGGTGAAGTTACGTTCTATTATGAGTAGGAATTAGGCGTGGAGGGGAAGTACATATATAGGCTGCACCTTTGCTCTATTATAGATACTGCCCAGGTCCCAGAACGAACCAAAAATACTACTTATTTGGAATACTATATTCAGAATACTTATAATGTATGCCGAACATTTTTTAAATACTTTTAAAATAAATATTCCAAACACATTTTTAAGGTTCAATCACATTTTTAAAAATATATTGATTTACCTAAATAATAATAATTTTTATAGATGAGATATAAATATTTTGAAAGATTTATGTTTATTTTTATATTATTTTATATTTATATTAATATTTTTATATTATTATAAATTTACTAATGGCAGTAGTTGATGATATGAGATATTATATAAGTATATTATGCTAATTATTAAAAAAAAAAAGATTGTATTAATAGTAAGTCATTGAGTATAATGCTTCTTTAATAAGTTTTATAAAAAATAAAATTAATCACTAATCACTTATTACTTATATGAATCACTTAATATTAAAATTGGGATATAATTTATAATTAATAGATAGGTGTCGGTGTATACTATCAAGTATCAATTCACAATTGTCTTATTATATTCATATAAATGGGAAAAAATAATTAAATATAATAACATTATAACCAGGTAAATACTATTTTTGTTATAGAAATCTAGTAAAAAAACAAAAATGTTTTCTAAAATATTTGTAATATAATATAGTTTTAAAGTTTTTTTTTACTAAACTAATATAATATAGCACTTATAGCATAAAATGTATGGAATATTAATTATAGAATGTAATATTTTCCATACAAATATAAAAATAAAATTTCTTATAAATCCATTATTTTCCAAAAAAAAAAAAGTATAAATAATTTGATTTATATGGCAAAAGTGATCATTTATAGTTATTCAAATATTATATTTGAAAAACGATTGGAGATACAACAAATCATTGTATATAAAAGTTACATAATAGGTGATTAATTAAATTTTATTTAAAACGACTAGGATTAAAAATTTTATTTGATCCACAATTTCATTGTTGCAGTCAGATTACTGTATTATTAAGCTTAAAATACTTATTACATAATATTTTTTAGTCATTATTCAATTATATTTCACATAATGTATAACAAAAAACTACTTTTTTTACACTGTGATCCTACATTATATGTTGTATGTAATTTTTCCTGTAAAATTTTACCTAAAATTTAACTAAAATCTAAACTTTACTTTTGTAAAACACGTAAAATAATTTTGGAAACAGTAATTCAGTAATTCAAAATGTATCACTTTGTCAATATATATTTATTTTATATTATTTCAATTTCAAAAAGTTAAAATAGTTTTTCGATTCTTATTTAAATAAAATATCACATTTTTTTCAATGAACATGACATACAATTTTAGCATATATTAGATATACGCGGAAAAATGCAAAAAAAAAAAAAAAAATAGAAATTACAATTTGAAAGTCAGAAATATTATTCAAATTAATTAAAATTACAATATCAAATAAATTATTCTTATTATTAATGTATTTCTGAATAATCATATTGTGTAGTTTTAAATAGTTATTTAAATTAATGTTCTTGAAATCTATAATGCCTACACAAATATACAATATATAATATAAATATAATAATAAATAATAGGTAAATAAACATAATAATATAATATAAATCTATAATATACAATAGTTCTATGCATATAACACAGGTATTAATGTTGATAATAACTAAAATTAACTAATTTACAACGAAATAAATTAAAAACTAACAATTAATATAAATAGCCAAAAAATTGAAAAAAGATTTCAAAAAATTTTTACATTGATTTTTTACTTATATATATATATATATATATACATTTTTGGTGAATGTTCTAAGTTTATAAGACTGATATTTTCCAAAGATTCGAAAATATTTCATACCGAAATAAAATATGTGTGGAAATTGAAATGGATACCTATTAAAAAAAAAAAAAAAAATGCATTTTTAAGGGTTTTTTAATATAACTAGAATAATGTACTTCTATTGTTGTTTAAATTATCAAAATATCTTAAAACCTAAAATTAATTATTTTATGACAAAAACTCTTCAATATTTAATGTTACAATAATGCCATAAATTAAACAAATACTTTATTTAAAATGTAAATATTTTTTTCCCTTTATAAATAAAGATCCCTTTAGTTTATAAATACACATAGTTTCATAGAGTATCTATGTTATTTACTATCAATTATAAATATCATATTATGTGTAATGTATATTATTTTGAATAATATATTATATCAGTAAAGACCATTTACATTTCTACAATTGATGAATAATATAGTATAATATTAATATCAGTATATAATTAATAATAATATATAGGTATCATATTTATTATAATTAAATCGCAATATAAAATTTCCAAAAATCGTTTAATTTTTCGTAATCATTATGTGATACACTATATGTATGCTAAAATAAATAAATGTCAGATAAATATCTTCTCAACCTCGATTAATGGAATTGCAGATCTAGCATACAAACACATATGGTGTTACTCATAATGCGATACGCAATGAAAAAAACTAGAAAAACCATTAGCTTTATATTTTCTAAGAATACTGTATACATAAATTGTATAAAATAAAATGAAAATTTTTAATAACACGAAAAAAATTTTTTTTTGATTGACTGCTGCATGTTAGGTGTGATCGTATAGTATATTATCTACAAGTATATTAAATAGATGATGCATGTTAAGAATGATTTTTATTTTGTTTTCCGAATACGTATTAAAATATTTTTTCTTAAATGTATTTAAATACAAATACAAATACATTTTAGTTTTGTTATATTTTTAAATTTTTAATAATTCTTATTGCACCTTAAATTCGAATTTATTAAATTACCAACACATAATTTTTGAAAAATTTTAATAATTTGACTAAATGAAATAAAATAAAACGTATAATTATAATGCACTTATACACATGCATGACGCATATATTATAAGATATAATATAAAAAGTTTTTAATTTATCTAGTAATGTTTAATTTGCGCCATGGAAAAATATCACATATTTGTGCAAGATCTATTATTGGCAAAAAAAAATGGTCGCATACTTCCATCACCCGTTTACACCAAAAATTAAAAATCCCTATTTGCTCCGAAGAAATAAGGTAGGTTATTTCCATCACTCGTTTGTGTCAAATATTCCTGAACATTTTTACTTACGAACTAAATTAAATATATTTTAGTTCATCAGTTTACCTTAATCACTATTCATTATCATCAGTAAATTCTGATTTAAACATAAAAAGAACTTAAAGAATTGTTACTTTATATATTTATATAATTAGACTATAAGTCGTTATTGTGATACTGTACTTTACTTGTCGTTAGTGAAGATAAGCGTACGGTAACACGAAGCAATAAAACGAAACTTGATACAAAAAAACTTTAATACTTTCTCAACATAAATCAAAATAAAATACAATTACTATACCTTAAATTTGTTAATATATACATCAACATATGTGCATATACACATATATATATATATATATATATATATATATATATTTATACCATATAATATATTTATATATATATATGCAGTCCATTGTGTTCAAAGTCATATTTTGAGTAATATGGGTCATTTACAATTTTAATTAATATGTCAACATAACAAAAATTGTTAATCATTTGCATTATTATATAAATAAAAACATTTTTAAATATTTATTTGTTTATTTATATTTTTAAAACCCGGTATAAATAAGAAAATAAAAAAAAACATTTATAGTACCTATTTAAAATGATATAGCTAATCTAAAGAATCGAATTTTATTAAATATAATAGTAATTAAAAAATAAATCCCGAAATATATATAATAATAATAATTAAATAAATTAAGTTTGAAATAATTCCCAAAAATTTATAAATGTATATATATAATATATATATATTTTTTTTAAATTTATTATCACAATAGTTATACATTTCAAAAAAAAAAATAAAAAATAATTATCTTTCAAAAAAATTAATATAAACCATAATTTAATTCATAATATACGTACGTAATTATATTTATGTAAGAGAAAACAAAAATAAATTATTGTAAAGAAATAAACATTTTGGAATTAATAATAGTATTAATTATAAAGAAAAATTTTAATGTTAAAAAAACCACAATTGGTTCTATATATATATTTATTTTACAGAATGTGAGAGAAAAATATATTATCATATATTGTCAATCATATTGTCATATATTTTATTGGAATCATAGAGACATGGGAAAAGGTGATCGATAAGTGTAGTTATTTTATTTTTTGTGCAAAATTCGTTGGATCACCTATTATTTCCATATAGTCATTGATACGTACGTGCCCTTGAACGCCAGATGACACTGAACCAGAGATGTAGTATTGAAGACGGAAGTAGGGTTATTTAAATAAATACATTTATACAACAATATTTTCAGCCAAACGATTATAACATGTTTTGTATGCATATAAAATATTAAACTAAATTATCGCAGTAGATCAAAAACTTGAAAATAATGAAAACTTTTCTAAGTTAAAAAATAATTCAGAATTCGGTTAAGTCCGAAAATTAAAACATTAATAAAATTGACAAAGTCCTGTAACAAGTCATATGTAAAATAGAAAATGCCACCGGCATGGAGTTTGTGCCTCGAGTGATTGTCCCAGGTCGTCTAAATTTTCAGGGTTTGGGGACCCAGTTATATAGGAATGATAGGAATGACACCTGTGACCCTTCTACTCGGTGTAGGTTTCCATGATTCTCGATTTAAGCACAAAATAAATTCATAAGCCGATTGTGATGTAGTATTTTACACAATTATAGTTATAGGATATCTTCTTTTGTGAGTACTACAGGTTGTATTAAATGCCCATTCTACTTTGTATTGTCTTAGGCCTGCCTAAACAATTGTATACTCTCTATTTATTACCATTTCCAGATAGATTCATTATTATATTTTATATTTGTTCCGTCCTAATAAAAAAAAAACATGTGGTCCGTTCGTTTGTTTTGTTTCGCCTACTCTCCTCACGACCACGACTCGGGTCGACACGATGATTATTAACCGTTTTTAATGCATATACGGATGTAAAATTTATTTTTATTTCTCGACCCGAAAAATCTATGGGGTCCATCTGCATGTACTTGACTTTTCGATTACTCACAATAATTATTTTAAATATATGATTTAAAAAGATTTATGTAAGCATTGAAATCGGCAGGGTATATGACAACTCGACATGGGGCCGAACATTGTCTTGTCACAGTTGCTGTTTTAGGAATATTATTCCAAGAAAGAAATATCTAAGTATAAAATTTGTAGGGTATATAACACTAGTTTAAGTTAAACACCTACCGGGTGCAAATCCTTGTAAGTGTAACTTCTTATGTGAGACTATTTGTAAATTCAACACTTTTTGAGCGCAAAACCTTTAATTTATAACCCTAAATGGATTTGACATCTTGTAAGTGTAACTTTTTTTTGAATGAAACACAACATAAGTGGAATTAGTTTTTAGCGTAACTCGTACACCTCATATTATATATTTTATCAGGATCCGAAATAGTGTGTGACTGAAGTTCTTTGAGAAATAACTATGTTAATTTATTAATTTAAAAAATATTTCGCCTGCGGCGGAATTTGGAGTTAGCTTTCTAGAAGATAACCTTTCACTCATAAAGTGTTTCTGTTATAGGTTGACAAAGAAGATAGGTAATTCAATAATGTGTCGAACTTACTATTCTCAGATTTTTATAAGAACTCGAGTGTAACGGGTTTTAATCAACATACATAAATTATATTTAATGAAAATTTTAAAAATACCACAATAATATAATATAGTACGTACCTATATACTCTACATATGTAAATTCGGTAGGACTTATCGTTCTCGAGTTTCTATATATGTGGAAATGTTGAAATTCTTCCCGATAAAAGTTCACCCAACTGTATTAATATAAATATAATTAAAACATTGTGAAAAATACTGCGAAATTGGGATCATTTTAAATTTATTATTATTAGATATAAAAAAAATATAGTAAAGGTACCTAATATGTGAATAAGTTGGTCAGACACATCGCTATCGGTGTTTTATAAAACTATTGCTATAAACTATAGATGGAAATTTACAAATATCCGAAAAAAAATACGAATTTGTCACAGGGTATTACATAGATACCTACTTGTTACAATATTATACGTAGCTCAAACGAAAAGAAAAAATTATAATGATAAATTAAGTTACTTAATAATAAAAGTTGTAACGATAAGAAAATGTATTGAAATTTCGTTCACATATAGCGTACTTTGATTAAATATTGTAATCTTCAAATGTCAAATAATTTAATGTAATATACAAAAAAAAAGTATATACTATTTTTGTGGAATTGAGTTTTTAAATTTTATATAAGTAATATCCAAAAGTACATTAAATCATAAACATTTGATGAAACAAATAGATTTAAAAGAACGCATTTATATAAAGTATGAAGTGTTTAAGGAAGTCTATAATGGTATATACTATAACAATATAATATATAATATATATATATATATTGGTAACTAAGTTTGAATAACGCGAGTACTCAATATCTACATAATATTTCAAACTAAATACAAACTAAAAATGTGCACTGTCAGAACCCTAAAATTTCATCAAATCAATGGCTTTGCCCACTTTGCTTTTAGAATAACTCCCGAAATAATTGTGCACAAACGATGGGCATTTTTGAACATTTCTGCACAAATGATGCACAAACGATTAGCATCAACAAAAGTTTAAATTTCTATATTTCTATATGTACTCAGAATTCTAAATCAGGGGAAGATATTTTCCCAAAAATTAATAATAATAATAATACTCATTGAATAACTGAATATAATCCAATAATTATTTAATTGACGTATTGTTTTCTGCGTTCATTCATACACATTACACAATTATAGTTTATTATATTTAGGAATTCAGTAAAATTAATCTATAATTAAAGAATTTTATTTTGTAAAATATTATCATATTATATTATAAAAAAAAATAAAACAAAATAAGGTTATTTTACTTTAATTAAGATCTATAGAAAAAAAAAGTCATTGGTTGTCAATAGGAGTGGAAGCACTTTGCTAATTAGATACGATACTCTTGGTGAATGTATTGCAACATCAACGAAATGATTCTGACTGGAACTTCGGTGGTCATATACAAAAATCTCGATTTGACAAAATCGTATTTTGGCAGTTTGTACACCATTTTTCTGTAGTTCTTCCTACTGTGTTTATTGGAAATGACCATATATGGAAAAATGATTTCTTTAAAGCAGAAACTAAATAAAATTTTCTACTGGAAAATGGGGTCACATGTACAGATTGGTTCATGTCTTCTAAGTCCAATAGTTGTACACAGAAAAAATATAACAAAATTAACATTATTGTAAGACCAGTAGTTTCCTCACTCCGTTTAGAATCTAAAAAAAAACGGAGCCATATATGACACTCTCATACCCACCCCCCCCCCAACTATGAGCACGCCACTTGGGTGGGACATTGAAATGAATCTAATGCGACTGACAAATGTACCGAATTATAGGCATATATTTTAATCAGTCAAATTATGAATAAAGATGCGCACACACTGCCGCGGTGGCGGTAAACTGTAACACACGTATTTGATACTACGAACGCACACTGCCCCGTTAAAATCTGCGGTGGATCTCGCAGTAAAATGGCAAATTTTACCTCCGTGGTGGCCGTACATGATGTACGATATACGTGTATTTACTACAGTTTTTTTTTTTTTTTTAATAGTATATAACGTAATATTCGAGTATACGAATATACAGTAGGTACGTCATAATTAATATATTCTTCAATTTTTAAATATAATTATATATTTGTTATATTTTGTGATTGTAATAATTTTAACCTACCTATATTATTATTTATTACCATAGGTTATATATATTATGGTTATAACTATTTATCATTTAAATATTAAATTAGTATATTATTTAATTTAATTTGATTCGTATTATTACTCATTTGGGTTGATTATGCATAAAATACATATCATTGATAACCGTTAAAAAATAAATATTTTGTGAAAAAATTAATGTTAATTTTTACTATTTTCAATCATTTACAATTTAGCGGTTATTATAGTTAGTTGTTCTTGTGCACTGAAAGCTGCCGGTATTCTTGAATTTTTTTCCTAATTCATTTTTTGTTCTTTCGAATATTTTTCCAATCACGATGTCTTTTTCAAAAAAATACAATATTGAAAAATTTATCATCCAATGTCAAATAATGTATTCGTTACCACCACCGCTACCGCCACCATCACCGTCACCGTCACTGCTACCGCAACCGCGGCAGTGTGTACGGAACTTTACGTTTAAAGGTTACATGTAGAGGTTCAGGGTTCTACCCACTTCTCTGAATTTATTTTTAAACTAATGTAAAATGCAAATTGATATAAAATAATGTATGTTTATATAGGTCGTTATACTATATCAGTATGTATATACTTTTTAGGTGTTTTGTTATATTCCTTGCATTTGTATACAACTGCATTCTGGCATCCACATTCGTATACACCATATAAAAGATAATTTTTCTTCGAGCTTAATATATGTACTAGAAAAATCATAAATTTATCTCTAAAAAGTTGTACCTAAAACCAAATTTTTATCCATAGTACAGTAGTGGATTTGGGGAGAAACGCAGGAGGATGGATTAACTCTTAATTTTTTTCATATTTAACAACGTACAATTTTATAAAATTTTATAATAAACAAAAATCCAACAATTTAATAATATTTAATTATATTTTAAATGTAATTTTTAAAAAATCATATAAAAGTACCATTTTTATTGTTGTGTTATCACGATATTTGTTCAAAATAACGTCCAAACTCTATAAATACAACTTTTCTTTTTGCAATCACAGTAATTATTTACAATTACAATAGCAGTAATAAATTGACGTATTGACGTGTGAATGTAATTAACATGATACAATTTTCAAAACTTTTTAACCACTTATCAGTAATTTATAAAAAAAATTTTGAAAAATTATGTAAAACTATATTTCAGTCTAAATTTTTAGCTTCCTCGATTATTCATTTAAAAGAAATAAACGTTCAATAATCAATTCTTTTGAAAGAAAAATACCTAAACTATACTTTTACGAAAATCTATAATCCACCATTAATGTGAAAAAAATGTATTATTTATATTCTATTCGTGTTGTATAAGTTATATAATAGTCCAAAAGGATTTAAAAAATTTCCCACGGTTCAGAATTTGAATAGGGTCTGGGGGTAAGAAGTCCTACACATCCTACATTTTCTCTAATATGTCCTGGAACGCTGATTTTTTAACTTAGCCTAGGGTATGTTCTTATTTTTTTCCAACTTAACCACTGCTATAGTATACACATTCCAATAATACTTCTATTCGACATACATAATAACACCTTTCAGCTGCACTTATGTATTTAATTACCCACAGTGAATTACTTAAAGATAGTCCGATTTTAACCATTTTAATAATATAAAACGAGTATGTGGTTACCAAAAAAAAAAAAAAATTTTTTAATGTACTCTAAATAAATATTCATTAGAAAAATTATTTGGAAGATTTAATGAAATGTTCATAATTATTTCACAGGCGATACCTACCGTTTCTCAATCTGGCCCTGACTAGCAGTTATAACCGGTGTTACTAGGGATTTTAATTTAGATTTTCGAAGAATGTCATGATATTAATACTTATACGTACATTATTCATAGTTGCATGCTATTACATTGAGTTAAATGGAAATTCATAAAAAATTATATAATAATGTAGTATATAATGTAGTACAAATTATTGTAATAATAATAATAATAATAATAATGGTCAACTTAATATACCTGTATATAAAATAAAATAAACAAAAGAGAAGTGCTGGTAAACAATATAATGAACAAAATTTTAATTACTTGTAAATAATTAAAAACAGAATTATTTATAATTAATTAATGTTTATGTAATGTTAATCAAGGTTTAATGGTAAAAGATTATAAGACGTATAATAGGTGAGAAATAAATAAAGAGAGAGGGAGAAGGTGGGATAATGAAAGTCATTGTTGAACGGGTAGTACGAATTGGAATTTTAAAATTTATAAGAGAAATATGTTCATTCGAACCAATTTATTTAGAGAGGAGTTTTGAAAGAAAGGAAAGGTTAGAAATATGTCTGCGGTCAGCAAGTCTGGAGAGATTTAGATGGAGGACAGGGAAATAATCATGTGGAGGGTGAGAATTGTTAAGACGGTAAGCAGCAAGTATTAGTTATTAGTTATTAATAATATAGATTAGAATTAGGTCTTTATAATATTAAAACAATACATATTTATTATATAAATTTGAATTAAATTATGATATATTTTAGAAATTCAAAATAATAATATACGTAAATTGATATAATGATTATTTCTGTAATAAGTAATCTTTTTTATATAATTTTTAACTGTATTATTATAGAAAATAAAGACTATTATACATTATTATAAATACACAAAATAATCTGAATAATATTCTACTAATCTATAACTATATAATCCAGAATATATTATAAATGATAATATATTTAAAATAAATATTTGATGCAAATTATGAGATTAGTATATTTTGGAAATTACGTGCGTTAGACTAAATTAATATTATTTCCTTGAGAATTGATATATCTCTTGTATTACACAGCAAGTGTGCTCCAGTATATTTCACAAAATTTTTTTGCACCACCAGGATCCTCTAAAAAAATATAAATTTAAAACAGTTTCTTAAAATTAGATGACCTTTGGCTTAATGTTAATGTAAACATTCAAAGTAATTCATAATACAAACATTAGTGTAGTCCTTAACTATACTTTTCCAATATTTTTAGTAGTATCTACTATAATAATAATAAATTAGAATAACTATACGTCCAATTTTGGATGTGGTGGTTTTGATTTTTTTAATTCAGGACAGATTACACAATTTTTTTTTTGAATATTTACCACTAATAAAGGAATTTATGAACATTTTGAAAAATAATCATGATGATTGATTTATTTTCATTATTTCGAAATATCGACTTTCAAAATATGGTCACTATATAATAGTTATATACTATATATAATACTATATATAATACTACTATATATAATACGCATAAATTGACTTCTCCGTGATGCAGTAATATTTTACATTCAGTTTAAATCACTTCCAATATGTCATATATGATACAAGTCTGGAGATTGTTGATTTAATAAAATTGACTTCGACTATTTATTTTTATCAAACTTTAGTATCATATTATATAGTATTAATGATGATTTATCCCATTGATGAACAGATATTGTCAAGAAGATAATTTTAAAAACCAGCAAAACATACAGTAAGTATATAAAAAACGAATCCATCGAGTTTAAATAAAATTTTATATATAAATATATATATAATATTATTATTTAAATAAAAAAGTATGAGAAGTCTTAATAAGAATATAGGCGAGTTTTCCCATCTCGGATGTTCGCGGGGAAAAAAAAATTGCGTACTGGGGTGTGGAGATAGCCTAAGGGACCAAGTGACCAGTAACAGCCTGACAGCGGCTGCAGTAGCCGTTCCATCAGTTATATGTGCGGGTCTACCCAACGGCTGTGATGTCGATGGTGTAGGGAAAGCACCAAAGTGTTTTGGGTTAGATTCGCATTTGAGTACGCAGGATAGGTTCAAAGTGCGAGTAGGTACGTGGAATGTAGGAACATTGAGAGGTAGGAGTAGGGAGTTAGCAGAAGTTTTGAAGAGGAGGAATGAGAATATTTGTTGTGTGCAAGAAACAAAGTGGAAAGAGGAGAGAGCAAGAGAAATTGGAGAGGGGTATAAAATCATATATTCAGGAAGGACTAGTACAAGAAATGGGGTGGGAGTGATATTAGATGAAGAAATGAAAGGAAAAGTGGTAGAAGTAATTAGAAAAAGTGATAGGGTTATTATAGTGAGAGTAATATTAGAGGATAAGGTATTAAATATAGTAAGTGCGTATGCTCCACAAGTGGGATGTGAGGAAAGTCAGAAAGAGGGGTTCTGGCAAGAGA
>JAIPRL010009130.1:0-18426 GCA_025469235.1 Pemphigus obesinymphae | reverse complement strand
TGAATCTCAAAAAGTAGAGCTGATAAAGAAAAACTGATTACATATTTGAAATCAGTACATCAAATATAATCAAAATCAGTTTAAACATTTGGGGCACCAAAATTTTTATTATTTTTTTTTGTTGACCAAGTGTAATCAATGGTAATATAGACCATAAATAGGTTCCTATTATATGTTTTAACCATACTATATTGGTAGCATCTATAGATCAATTTTAATGTTATTATTTATTTTACAAGTAACATCCACCGTACGCCGTAGTAATAAGTTATTACTTATTACTATTCGGCCATCCGCTATAGTTATTTAGGTACTTTTAGCACGAATCATGTCAGCATAAATAGCCGGACACCAGCCCGCTGTCAAGAAGGGGGGGGGGCAAATGCCCACCCTGCCACCCCCCAAATGACGCCACTGATCAAAACTGCAATATCATTAACTCCTCGGCTGAAAAAACTCATAAATAAATAAATAAATTGTTTTTACCCTAATCATCCTCCACTATTAACAGTTTATTACAGTCACGCACAGAGATCATAAATTAACCATACTATAAAAATACTTATTTTAATATGTCTACAAGCTCAATCATTTTGATTATTTTACCGTAGTCAAGGAACGATTTATTTATACACGTCCATTTTCGTACACATATATCAGATTTTAAAATTCAATAATCATAATAATTAATTTTTTAAATAGTAAATTTTCGATGATCACGAGAAGAAAAACATACCCAAGTGTGTTCAAAAAAATCTGATATCGATTCGTATATTTTAAAAAGCAATAGAGTGCTCCGAATATTTTCTAATATTTTATTATACATAATAAGAGTGATAAAATAAAACATTATATTTTGCGTGCTTATAGTTTCGAACGCAAGAATGCGGAAATACATTATCTTCTAAAAAAAAATTCTACTAAAATCAGTGTCAAATTGAATGTTTTATTTTTTTTTTTTTTTGTGGAATACAAAAATATAAACTTATAAGTACCTAACATAATAATAATGAGAGTAAAACAAATATCTACTGCAGTAAGTATAGTTAATGATTAAAAACAAATGTATTCATTTTCAAAAGTATCTAATTGAAATACTAATTACAAATATGCATATTTTTACAATTTATTGTTGATGTTAAAATTGTGTAAATATTAAATACTACAAAAATAAAAAAAATATTTAACTACCTATATAATATTCAAATATACCATTCAATACGTCAAAATGTAAATACTATACCAGACTCTAATAATAATTAGTGATGCATTGACGACAACCGACTGGGAATTTTTCAATTCAAAACAGAGATAATTTTTTAAAAAATTTGCATGATAATAAAATTTTTTTAATAGAATCATATAATCATATTATTTTTAACCGCTAAAATTTCAAATTTTTCATAACATAAACTCGATATATAAGTCTATACTTAATATTGATAACATTACATGCAAATACCTACATTAATAAGTAATATTATATAGTAAATATTATAGTAAAAATCAACTGAACTCAGTTAAAATAAAAGATCATTTTTTATTTATAATTAGAATCTTTTCTATGTGCCTAATGAAAAGTTGGAAAACATTCAGTAAAAAAAAAAACTAATTTTCCCAAATTTCTATAATACCTATTGTTAATATTTTGTTAATTCAATATAATATATTTTAAGTCAAGATATAAAATTAAAACCAAAGTTACACTGTTATCAAGATTAGCTATTTATATATATTATAATACTACTTTTTTATTATTATTATTATTATTATTATTATTATTATAAGTATTATTTATAACAATATTTTTTTATTTTTTATGAATCACAAAAAACTATATTTTAATCAATTTAACCGCAAAATTGATTAAATTTATGTTTCACGTTTATAAAATCAATGCACTAGAGTAACACAGCTATTTGAAAAAAGTTCATCTCAAGTGTTACCTTTGTTTACTTTGATATATAGTTTTGTTGCGTATACTCAATTTGTAATTTATATATGGTTGTATTCAAAAATAAGTTTTCATAGTCTGTTATATATGGCTAATTTTGAAATTTAATTTTGCATATAATTTTGAAACAAAAACATTTAAATGAAAAAGTATCTACTAGAATAATATTCAATAAAAGTCCGTTAATATTAGCATTTAGCCTATAAAAATATATGATTTTCGTTGAAAATCATGAAAAAAATGATTATACCAAAGCGTCTGCAATCCTTATCAATAAAAATTTTACCATTTGAAATACAAATCGTTAGATATAGATAATTTCAAACTCAATAAATATTTTCCTTGCATAATTTAACCCAGTAGTAATAAGTAATATACAGAGATTTAAGAATGATGGAAAAATTACCCATGTGATCTCTAACCATTTTAAGCGTTCTATACATACCTACGACTATCTCGAGAAGACTAAAATATGTTATAAATGCATACAGAATTTTAAAACATTTCGATGCGCGATGGTTAGATTTTTTAATTTTTCACCGTGATCGAGGATTCTTAATATTGAGTACACATTTTGATAAGTATACGATTTAAAAGTTATAATACCTCTAAAATTAATATTTAATTTTTAAAAAGATCATTTTGAATGATCGTCGAGAGAGGAAATCAAAAAATCCCGGTTGTTGAGAATTTTTCCGATTAAAAAAAAAAAAAAACGGGGATCTTAAAATGTTTTGAAAATATCTGAAGTTGTTTCCTATGTTTTAACGTAAAATAGTCCGTAAAATCACTCCAATTTATTATAAAATAAGATTATATTATCTAAAATTTCAATAAACCTTGGTCATTAATTTAAAAGTTATTTCAAAAATAATGTTTTCTTATCATATAAGTTATCAGTTAAATTTCAGATCAATACATTTTTACATAAATCTATTTCGTGTCATATGTTGGTAGGCACGTCATAACTTTTAATAAAACTAATGTAATATTCCTTATTTGACTTTTGGATTCGGATATAATGAATAAAAATACACTCTATTAATTAAAAGATATATTTTATCATGTCACATCGTGTTTGTGTTCTCGATCTCTCGGATATATATATAGGAATGACAAAGTAACGACTTTTATATATACCTAATATATATTACATTGTCACATACATTACAACTGCAACAATTATTGTTATAAAATTTAATAACTTAGAGCATATATTGACGTATCTTTTAGAAAATATTTTAAAGAGGGGAAAAAAATATATTTATAAACACAAAAACGACTTGAAAATATATAAGTATAATATACGGCGTTAAAATAATCACAGAGCATATGTGCGATTCGTTATTACACAAGTTATACGTATAAAATTCGTCCCGAGTGATGATGAATAAACAAAATTATCCATTCGGATGGGAATTATTTAAAATAATGGTATAATCAGGGCCGTTCCGACTCGGAGGCAAAATTAAGTTCAGTCGGCAAATATTATTAGAAAAAGTCAATGCCCTTTTTTTTTTTTTTTTTTTTTTAGTTTTTTAGAATTATTTTAATAAGTCGGTAAACTATAAATTATTAGGATTGCAGTCGTCGGCAAAACGGGAATGCAAAATGCTTATTTTATGTTTTAAACAGAAGTATTATATAATTTTTTTTTTTTACATTATCACCCCCCCCCCTCCCCACAATAAATTATAAATTTTGAAACGATCGAATTAAAGACATTATTATTATTATTTTAGTACCCAAAACTCTTCCAAAACTACACAATATAATGTGAATTTACTGAAATTCAACTTTAACGTATATAATATGTATACCTAAATGTGTTTTAAACCGTTTCGGTTTCGTTCAAATTCGAATAGCAATAAATCTCACCCGAGGCCTCGTAACTTTAACAAAAGATTTATTTTAGTAGATACAAGTCCTTTAATTTTTGTATAAATCCTGAACTGTACGTCGTCGTATATGTATATACATTGTACATATATATATATATATATAAAGTGTTTCCGTGGCAACAGACTCGAAGAAGACGAATAAATCCTCTGTACGTGGCATTTAATGTGTGTTTGTCTCTATTCGATTTTGTCGGAAAACAATAGGAATTTTGTGATTTTTTTTTTTTTTTTTTTGTGATATGTACATATTACATTATACGTATACACATAAATAAACTGTCAATTGGTATAACGAGTATAATATAGTAGGTAAGCACATAAAATTATTATTATTATTATTTTATTATTATTATTATTGTATTTCCACGTGTTAAAATTAAATAATAAATTAAAAATTGAACATAAATTGTATACAGTTTTGAATTTAGGATAGTAGAAAATACTTATATGTACACACATTTTATGTAAAATAATCAATAGATAGTATTTTGATCTTACAATCGGTGCATTTTTTTGGTAGTAAACTGTAGGTGACATAAATAGTCGCCGGGCGAAAATATTTTGTCGCCTAGTGTATTTTATTATTTGACACTGAACGACGTATACATTTTTTTAATTTTAAATATTCTAATGTGAAATTATTAGGCAATGAATTTTTTTTTAATAACGATAATTAATCAAGAAGTATTACTACGTCTACCTACTCGGATTCAAAATCGTATTAAATGTACACGATTCTACGGACACGATTATGTCCGAAAGAGAGTGAGTGGTGACATGGAAAGTTTTTCCTGAAATTGAAATATAGCAAAGTCTTGTGCGATGAAATTATTTGTATACGACGGAAAAATGCGTAGACGCAAAGATCAAAAAACGTACGAAAACCGTTCATTGATTAAATGTTTTTTTTGAAATTAATATATATGACATTTGGACATAAATAAATTGTAGATATCTAGGAACAATATGGTCTTACTTATTTTATAATTTAAAAAAAATAATTAAACGTCAAACTGTATTTTGTTTTTTTGGTTATTTTATTATTTATACGAATATTAAAAGTATTGTTACCTAATATTTTCAAAAGATGATTAAAAAAATGATTTAAATTTAACATTAATATTATAACTATATATGTATAGGAAATACCATATAGGTAAAAATAAATATATATTTAAAAAAAATAATATATAAAAAAGAAAATGTACTCGCAGTATTTAAAAATACCTGACGTCCTGACGATGACTTCCGGTCGAAATTAGTCGTTGTACCTATATAACCTTTCTTGTTTTGAATACTCAATTGAGCACATTCTCTTTTTTATTTATTATTTTTTTATAATATATATAATATTAATTTTACTTATATATCTATAACATTATCATTTTAAGAGTACCTATTATATTTTTGATTTTAAGCATAAATACCACATAACTGTACACCATAGAATCCAAACCCTTACTAGCCCTTTATAATTCATCTATCTCTTAATTAATGTATTTAGTAGAATCTTATATTTTACTTAAAAATCTATTCTATTATATAACCAATATTTTTTTTAAGAACTTGCATACCTACCAGAACCGAAACCTTAAAATATTATTTTTATAAAATCGAAACAAAAACCAAAACTATAGTTGATTAATTTTGCCATATTTCCTGTAAGTCAACATAACCATAGTTTAATCTTTCACTGAATTCACGTAATATTTTATGATATTAATTTTCATAATCATTCAATTGTGCCAACATAAACACGATGTCAAAATAATTCTCCAGCGTTCGCTATATTTCCATCGAAATTCAAATAATACCTATGCATTCAATTCGTTAAAATTGTTTAACAAATGAACAATTTAATGCAATAATAATCTATGTTATTCCATTATATAATTATAATAAAATATTTCACTTTTCTTATTATTATTTACCTACAGTGCCTACGTCCCATACCATAACTGTGTGAGAACTAACCGTCCATCTTTTCAACATATCAAAAATATCGAAAATGACATATCTCTTATTGAATACTTTATTGTGTCCTTTCACGGTATTTTCAAATCGTCCACAGGAGAGTGCTTTTAAAATACAATCCGAAATATTTTGCAAACTGTATTATATTATAATATAGAATAGAATAGAACCTTTTCGATTTCTTTCCCTCGTAAATATACATCATAGGTACCTAAAAATCTCGTTTTCAGTTTAAACTTTAAAATGCTAATATATTGATATGAAAAAATGTCGATTTTTAGAATAATAATAGGTACCCATCATTAAAATTCTAAGCCAAAACATCATTGTTCAATTTGAATACATTTTATGTAATGTTTTCGATTGATTCTGTACTCGAAATGCAAATATCCATCTACCTTTCGGGCAAATGCCTATAAATATTAAGTAGGTATATACTTTGATACAGGTATAGCATTTAAATCGATTAAAAATTGTAAACATAATATGTATATTGTATAATAAATTTATATTATGTAGTTACGATCGTGTAATTATAATTACATTTATATCATATATTATGATATGTGTATAGTACTATTATATAGTACTAATCAATAATCTATAATAATTATTATAATATAATAATAATATATATGTCTAATTGTGGTTTTAGGGGGGGGGCTTGGGAGCTGAACCCACCGTTTCATGTATTTTTATTAAAAATAACTAATACCTAAAACGCCGAGTAGCGAAGACCGGTCGGCGACCACACGCAATATTGATGTAAATTTGTCTATAGATTATAGTTATCTATATACATTTTTTTCATCGATAATCGATATTATCTATGTTAAAATATTGATATATTTGACAACCTGCTGGTTTAAACATCTAAACCGTGTTTAATATTTATATCGAGCTCTATCTATGATAAGAAATCGGCTATAATTTCATAAGTGATATATATAGGTAACTATATATCATAACAAATCGCACGTGCCACGTTTTTCAATTCGTGTTTCAGTGTTAAAACTTTAAGCACTTTCCTCACCGTTTAGACTCCAAATTATTTCCTCAAATTGTACATATAATAAGTACTTTTTTTCATAATGACAGGACCATTACTAGCAAAATTGTATAAAAATAATAAAAATAGTATATAGTAACACTATAAAAAAAAATCCTAGATCCGCCACTGTATAACATATGTCCTATTCCGGAGTACCTGTAGCGACTCGGACGAATATTTAATAATAAATAATATTAAGTGTACTGTTTCGCATAACAATAGGTACGTTTTAGACAAAATGTATTAAAAACACTTCCATCTTATCTTGGCTACAATACAGCATCTTTATAATATAGTGATTATTTCATGTTTTGTCCTTCGGATAACTTTCTTGGAAAATTTTAACTCGATCATAATATACATTATAAATATTATTATAGTCCAGACAACGAAGGAAATAATTCATGTAGAAGCCGATTTTAGCACCACCACAGTTGTAAGGGAAGATGTCCTTAACAATATACTTATATAGTACTGAAGGTTGGTAGTGGAACTAAGGGGCAGGGGTCTCTAATGGTCCATTTTTCAGTTTTTCGTTCATAACTCCTAGCTCTAGCGAAAAAATTTCTATACACTAAATTAATCTATAATTAATATTATAATATTATAATAATCATTAACCTACACGTGCAGAATAAGCAATATATGCTTACGGCTCTCAAATAAATTCAATCCATAAGACGGGCGAGCCGATATTTAAAAAAATACCGTCCGGTAACTCGTCCGACAGTTGGCAATTGGCTTTATCGGCCGTTATCCCCCCCCCCCCAAAAAAAAAAGTTTTTTTTTCAGAAAAAAAGGGTCATCAACTTTTTCGCCACTAATGTGCCAAATTTATAATATATAATAATAATATAATAATATAATAATAATATAATTTATAATATAGATATAATATACTTATAAAAACCATTAAAACTTTGTGTTAAATTTTAAGATATTTTAAGACGGAGGAGGGAGGGGGGCATATTCAATGTATAAATAGTCAGGGCTGAAGCCCCCCCCCCCACTAAATTGAACAAATTTGCGCCTATGATAACGACTTTACTCAGTTTCGTAATAATGAAAAAGTTTAAAATAATGCAAAATAACAATAACTTACTATATATTATTAAATATAGCCTTATAGGCAGTGGCGTATTCAATTTGTACCATATGGGGGGAGGGGTTAACCAAAAAAAAAAAATCGAAGACCTTTTTTTTTATGCTTATTTACATTTAACAACATAACATTAGAATGTGAAATAATAATTGAAATGATACATTTTGATAATTTTTTTTGCTTCTGGAGAGGGTCAAGACCCGGGACCCTCCCCCCCCCCCGTAAATACGTCACTGCATATAGGTATCTACTATTTAGGGCTTTGTTGTAGACTGCACCTGCTAATTTTTCTATTGTTTAAATATGTTGCTAAAAAATATATAAATCATTTTAACGTATGTGCTAGGTTAATATTATGAAAAAATACAGTAAAATTGTCAACATTTTCTCAAAATATTTATTAAATTTTTTGCATTTTCTAATTGCATACACATTTACGATACAGTTTTCTATATTAAATTTTGAATGTAATTTTACGTTTTTGTAATATTAACTTATTTAATACCATAATATATTTCTGTAAAAAAAGTAATCATAAACATTTTGATTATCATTTTATAATATTATATTAGATATATGTAAGCACATATGTAACCTATGCTACCTATATGTAAGTACGACGGCGAGCTCATATTAACAAATCTTTTCATATACCTATAGGACACATTATTTTGTATATTATACTCGTCTCATAGATAGACAAACATCAAATAATTCAAGACGATACAAAATAAAGAAATTATTTTGTTCGACGATTTTTAATTTTTTAATCTTTATAGTATCGGTATAAAATTGTAAAATACATACCTATAATGAAATTTTCGGTAATATTTTAGTGTAATTGTTGGTAAATTTTAATGCAATATAATTCCAATCAGATTATTTCAAAAATGAGTGTACCTACTCTACTGGGTTATTAATATCCCGACATTAAAATATTACCCATTTAAATTATTTATTAATCAACCACTGTAATCACTATTATTAAATTAACTAACTTCAATCCGACCAATTTTAAATTACTCCGATAAAATTTAAATTAGTAGTATTCTTTTTTTTTTTTTTAATCACTGCAGGCTAAAAATAAAAGGATTTATAATCTTAATCTATTTGATTTTTATTCAAAATGGTATAATTGCATTATACCATCGTATAAGATCATCGTATCTATATTTATACTATCGTATATAGTTAAAAACAAGATTTATCGGTCCATTAGTAAAAAAAAAGAAAGATAAATAATATTTATAATATAATAAAACATAATAAAATTAAATATTTATATTTTTAATTTATAAAAAAAAAAAAAAAAAAAAAATGGTTCTACTCGCATATCGTGTAAATGAAAAATACTATACGGATTCAATTTTTTTAAACGCTCTCGTGAACGGCTGAAACCTTTCATTCCAAACCGAAATTTTATTAAAACGGTACATACCTATTTTTTTTATTTCGTATGCCTCTGCATATTTCACGTTTGGTAGTGGGTAGAGCGATTTTATTATTTTTGAGTACTATGTTTAAGAACATATTTTGGCACATAGCTGATACCTATATAGGTAATAGTACATAAAAAATTGTAATAATAATAACAACACCATATACTTATCATATAGGTAAATATACTCTTATTGTAAGTAACCTCCACCTATTAATGTTTACAAGTTTACAAGCACATTGCAGTATATCCATAGGTGTAAATTTGCATGCTACAGCTAGTCTGTATATATTTTTCAAATATTTCGTTTTGTTTTCATGTTTTAATATATTTCGATTAAGATGATATTTTACATATTATATATTATATAGGGCCCGGATGTTGATGAATTTTGCATTTTTTTTTTTTTTTTTTTTTTTGAACGTCTTAGGTGATGCTTTGCTAGATAAAAAAATATGATTCAATAACACATACGAATCTAAATAACTAATTTTGATTTTGATTTTTTTAACATTTTTTGACATTTTAAGGTAATTTTTTAAATATTTTTCAATAATCGTCAGAAAATTCAAGTTTACCATTATATTATAATTATATAATTATATATTTTCATTTTTTACATAAAACCAGTGTTCGAATTGAGGGGGGACTGAGTACCTCAACTAATTTTTCAGAAATTTTACCGTACCTCTACTATTTTCAGTTCAAGAGAGATGCAGAAGAAATTTGTTGTTGAAAGAGAATCAAATTATAGGATGAAAACATAGGTAGGTACTTGCCTACATAAATTATGGTAAATTTATGGAACTATGTAAATAAATAATATTTGATTTTTTATTTGGCCGACCCCAAGTATTTGGGAGAGAAGGCGAAGGAGAAGAAGAAGACATTTGATTATTTATTGAATGTAATGTAAGATATCTATTTTAAAATAAAATATAGTTTATTATTATTAATACGAGGTGAATGAGGGGGGGGCATAGTCCCCCACGGTACAACAAGGTATAAAAATTAATGGGGACACTCTTTTTCTTAAATGTAAATAGAGTCCCTCTACTTTTATTTTGCCAATTCGAGCACTGCATAAAACCAATTTTCAAATTCAAACTTCAATAGGTATATGTATTTTAGTTATTTAATATGCATGTATATTAATTGTAATTAATAAAATAATAACCAAAAAAAAAATAATAATTTAAGTAATTTAAACAATTTTAAAGGTTTTTTTATGTTTTTAGTTTATAAATTAAATTTGTTAATTGGGTATTTTTGTAAGTTTTTAGTGCATTTTTTGAGTTTTTTAGGTCATAAATGCATTTTTTTAGGCAATTTTTATAGGTTTTTAGGGCATCAACATCCGGGCCCTATATATTATTGTGCAGTGTTCATCGATAAAGGTTATATGATATCTATATTTCAGACAATAATAATGACCTTAAATCTGATCTTGAATTTTTCATGGGATAGAGGACATCAAAGTAGGTACATGTAATTTAAAAATATTTAAATTTTTACCGTTTTCTCTTTTTTTATATCCTTGCCATATTTAAAACGATTTGTTGATAAGTTCTTGCTTTTACTCTAAAACTAATTTAAAAACATATTTTATATTTCATTACAAAAACACTATAATGGCAAAATACTCTTCTTCTTCTTCTTCTCCTTCTTCTCCTTCACCTTCTCTCCCAACTATTTGGGGTCGACCAAACTAAGGCCAAACTAAAGCAAAATACTCTAAAAAAAAAAAAATGGTTAAGAGGGAAATTTATCCCCCAAACCCCCTCCCCCTGTGCACTCCACTGCACCACGCATACGTATATCCTATAATATATATTTTAAAAGAAGATTATATAATTTTAAACTCTATTCAGTCTGTATCATTTTTTATTGCCGTATTTTTTCTGTATATTTAAAATAACTTTAAAAATAACTTTTGCATTTCTCATTTAAGTGTATATCAAATTATCAACTTAAAAACATCGTATAGAAGGATGAAACAAAAACAATTTTAAAGAACAACGTTATATCTTGTGCCCTGCCTATACATATTTGTTTTTAAATGTGTTTTTAGGAGTTGTTAAAACATCAATTGTTAAATATACATTAATATAAAGTAGGTATAGTTTAAAAAAAAAGTAATATACCTATCGAAAATCGACTACTATAAGGGCACTACTAAATTATGTTGTTATCTATAATTTGTTTTTCATTTCATACTCCTAAGAAATTAGTATTTTAATAAAACTAAAATATTCAAATACGAGTTTTATCAAAATTAATAAATGTAATCTATGAAATATATTATGTGATATCATGATGTAAAATGAAATTTAAAATAATAAACATATAATATTGAAAATGTGAATGCAATTCATTGTTATCAATATTTTAAAATGTTGATTGTATGCAAGTATTATATATAGTTCAGTGGCGTACTGGACCCCCCAGAACCAGAAAAAAAAAATGTTATAAATTATTATAGGCAGAATTTAAAATATGTATATATAATATATATTTCTTTTTAGTTTTATAAATATTACAAATAATTATTTTTTAATGCTGGCTCTATACTATATCACCATGTATACTATTAGTAGGCACTATCTTCAAAAAATAATCAGTTTTATTTCATGAGCATTAGTAGATACAGGTAATAAATTCACAATTCGTTATAATATACCACCGGCCTTGTCTATAGAGTATAGCTGTAGTAGATGCCGGTCATTTTTGTTAATCATTTTTCCTCCGAGTGTGAAAACACATTTCAACTGTGACCTAGCTGGAGGCCAATTCTTGAAATCGTTCCGACTAATTCTCGCATGCGACTAAAAATTGGTATTCTCAAACTATAATCGATAAAATTATATTGCTTGTCGAATGCGATAAAGTGCCTATATCGAAGGAACCATTATGATAATAACACAAAACCTGGATTCCAACCTCAAACAGATTTTAAAATCGGTAAATAGTAAAACGGATAACATGAAATATCATGTTATCTGTGATAGTAATACGTTTTATCTTTTATCACTGATATCCTGGTTTTTATTTCATTATTACGAATTTCCATTAGTATTAATTGTATTAGTTTTATTAGTAAAAATATGTATAAAACATAATAATATATGTATACGTTTACATTATGCGTGTATACATACATAATTTAATATTTTAATTTAGAATAAATACTAATATTACACAATAATAACTTGCTTTAATCTTAAATGTGTTATATTATTAGCGTTTTTCTCTGTAGAAAATTTAAAATTGAATTATTATTAAACAATTATTATAAATATTTGAAAGAATAATTTGAAAATTACTCATTTTAGATTTCAGTCAGCTAATTCAGATTACTAGGGAACTTAACCCAATCGTTAAATATTACTGGCTGGTTTAATGCCTCCACAACCTCGTTTATAGAACAGGATACAATTGTTTGCGATAAAATAGTAAACCGACTGGCGACTGTTACCAATTGGAGACTGGTAGCCAAAAAATTCAATGTAACTAGAATTTAATTCATATAAATAAAAAAAAAAAAACTAAAAGTACACAATGATTTATAACATGCAATTTATGAAATGGAAAATAAATTAGAGTTAATTTAAATTAGAATTTATTCCCTTACTTTTGTATTTAAATCAATAGCAGATATACGACTTTTTTTAATGATAAGTGGTCGTAAAAGTTTTATTAAATGTCTAACAAAGTCTTTAGGAAGCCTGACATTTTTCACAAACAGTTGATCTGATAAAATAAATGGATCTGAAATTATCGCCTTTTTTCGTATTTGTCGTACATTATCATTATTGATTAGCTCTTCGTGCAAATTAACATTATTAATCGCAAACAGCATTGCCATCTCATTAAAATTAGCAATTGTAAAATATAAAATTGAAGAACGGCAAATGCAGAAGCGATTAACAACACAAATCAATGAAATATTCATTATTATTATCAACCACAGACGTATTATCACGGAATATACGAAAATAATTATATAATTATACAGAATATTCTGTGGTAAAATATAGTATTATCAACTAATTTCAAAATTATTGATATCACATTTTATACATTATCATGCGAATAAAGTTCGTCACTGATTTTTACCCAGTAGACAAACAGTCGAATGTTTTTCGTTCGACTAAAGTCATGTCTTTTCAAGAATACCAAATATTTATTTTCATGCGTTAAAATTTTTATCGCATTCGACAAATCATGTAACGATTTCAAGAATTGGCCCCTTGTGCGGATACATTTTTATTCTCTTTTTGTCGAAAATTCTACAAAAGAAGAATTTAAAAAATTAGCTGACATTTAAGAAGATTTGGATTGTAATAGTTCAATACTAGAAGAATTCGAATTATGGCAAAGAAAAATTAAAACCTTGGAAAATAAACCAAAAAATTGGATTGAAGCGTTAGCTATGTATGATAAGAACATATATCCAAGCACACATAAATTGTTTCAAATTTTGTGTACACTTCCTGTATCTTCAGCAACGAATGAACGGACATTTTCAACATTGAAAAAAATTAAGATATACACAAATTCTGAGGTAAATAAATTAATTTAAATTATATAATTTATTGCTAAATAATAAGACGCGTTGATTTTATTTTATAAATAAATCTAGTATACTAAGTTCGTGTAGTAAAAATGTCGTAATATTGTAATATTATATTTTATTCATTTGTTTTCACTTTTATTTTTTCTTAAATAATTTTGTTAGTTAAAATGTTTTATGTAAACAGTATTAAAATATATTGTGATATAAGACATTAACAATATTTTAAAATTTGAAATTTAAATACACTTTTATATTTAGATGTTGAAGTTTTGAAAGTTATTATAATTACGAATTTCATAAAAAAAAAACCAAGTGTTTCGGATTTTCAAAATTCTATAATTAACCCGAAAATGGTACAACAATAAAAGACGTATTGCAAAAATAATAAATAATCGTTCTTCTCTTTATTAAAATCTATAGAATACTCGTAAGTATAGGTATACATTTTTTATGTCTAACCCTCTATACTCACATAGCGTCCTCTCCTTTCGTCCAATTTATAAATTTTCCACCGTTTTCTACGCGCGCAATAGTCATCATATTCTAACATCCGTACGAAAAACCGCGCAAATATATTGAGAGCTGCGTACACACTTGGCTATATCCCTGCAAACACTCGAAAAATCTAAAAAAAAAAATAACATGGTTCTTATTACGATAGCGATCCTCCACTTGTGTATATATGACGTATATATATATATATATATATATATATATAGGACAAAAGTAGAAAAACTAATATCGTGTAAGGGTTAAAAGTGGTCTCTTCAATTTACCGTACCGACATAATATTATGGACATATGCGGTAGACGCAGTAGACATCCGGATTTCAAACTGAAACCATCATATAGTCCGAGCAATATCAGAATACTAAAAATAAAACGGTAAACACGTACAAAAATATGTATTTTATTATGTAGATAAAGTTACCTATAATTATTAATTATTATCCATATAATTAGTAGGTGCCATTATGATTCCATATCACACGGAATAGATAAGAAAATTTCACACAAGTCTTTGGTGTAGCAAATAACGCGTTAATATTACCGGTACCTACGACTTTTTTTTATATTATACAGGCGTATAATTAATTAATATAATATATATATAGTGTGTGTGTGTGTGTCTGCGTCGTATTTCTCGATAAATTAAATCTGTGTAACTATAATAAATACCTATAATACTTATATTATATTTGTAAAAAAAAAATTCTATTTGTTATTTCAAAAAAAGCCAATAAGGTCAAAAAAGGTCAAAAAGATCAATAGGGGGTGGAAACACTTTGCTCGTCGGGTAGAATAACAGTGATGGATATATTGAATTTGAAAACAATGATAATAATAATTCTTTATTTAACTATAAAACGGTTCTGAGTGAAGCTTCGGTATAATATGTAATATACGTATACTTCACCATTACTGTCGGTTCGGTGGGTTGTACTATATCATAATTACACACGAGTATATTCCGTATATTCTAACAATATGGGTTCAAAATCCTAGTATTTCCTATCACTAACCTGGATGAAAAATGAAAAATGAAAAACTAGATTTGTAAGCAACTAATAAATCAAACGTTATTGTTACACCGACAATATTTTATCACAATGATATAAATATATTATATGAAATCAATAAAAAAAAAAAAAAAAAAAAAAAAAAAAATGTATATATAAGTAAATTGGAATCTAGGACATCCCCCCCCCCATTTTTTATTTAAAAAATATAAATTGTAAACCAATTGTGAGTGATCAGGTTATAAACGCAGAAGAATCAACTAAGTATTGATAGTTCGAAAACTAAAGACATAAATACTATGCTTTTAAGTTTTAACATGAGACGAATAACATACGTTTTCTAGTGAAGGAAAAAAAAAACTGAGAATAAACCTGAAATACGACAGTTAAAATTGCTATTGAAAAATATCATTTGATCGCTGTTACGACAGGAAATGGTACACGGGTAGAATTCTCGAAATATAATTAAGTAATACGACAAAATGCTTAAAGGATAACTTGGATATATAGATATTATATAGGTATGAATGGCCACGACGGACTGATTCAAAAAGTACAAAACAAATAATGAGCCAATTTCGATTTTAGGAGCAGAACCTTTTCAGAGTACGGAATAGACATAATAAACGTATAACTATAAATAAAAAATTTAAAGAATAGTGTAAAAACTGGTAATTAAATAGTATAAGTACTTATTATTATTATTATTATTATTATTATTATTATTACCAATTAAGTATTACAGGGAGTATCACTATAGTAAGATTTTAATTTGTAATTCTTTAATTTAAAATATACATTTTTAAATGTAAAGGTACCTGATATTTTGTTACAGATCTGTTATTGTATATTATTATTCAATGCTGGGCATTGACGAGTTAATAATAATAAGTTAACAGTTAAGTTAAGTCAATGTTAACTTTTAACGTAACTTTTTACATTTGATTTTTCTGTTAACTTTTTTTTTGTTGTACTAACAAAATATAATAAACCAATATATAATATAACCAATTATTACTTTTAATTAAAACTCGGTTAAATTAATTTTGAAATAATTGATGCGTTTTAATTTCATATTGTATCTACCGATATCTATTGCCAAAATGGTCGAATAACCGCAATAACGTTGTTTTATCGTTTCTAATAACTATTACGTATATATTATAAGAATTATTTATTTCCCGAAAATTACATAAAACAACTGCAGGGGTTTTGCAAAATTATGCAAATTAATTTGCATAATAATTGCAAATCGGCAATAATATTGTGATAATATTATTTATATATATATATATATATATTACTTATTATAACGCGTAGGTACCTAGTACGTTCTTATAACTTTTGGAGGGTTCGTTATTATTTTCGAAAAACACAATGGGTAAAATACGCCTATATATATATAGTATCCTTTGTGGCATGCTCAAATTTCAATATCAAAATAAATACCTATACCTATAAAATTATAAACGAGTTTTTTTCATGTATACCTACCCATGAGATTTAAGCCTCGTTCAAAATTATATTGTCCCCGGGCCCACGAAATGTCTTAATCCTGGTTTTAACACATTTTGGGTATATTTACCTAGGAATTTATTTACTTTTATTTATTATTTATTATATTATTTTTTTTATTTATTTATTTTATTATTTATTTATTATATAGCGCAGAAAGTTGTGCGTTATAAAACAAAAAAATTATAATAAAACGTAAAAATTCGAAAATAGAAAAACCACTTGTGCAGACCATATAATATCATAATAATAATAATAATAATAATATCGTACGACAAACCGGTTAAAAAAGACGGTTATATATATATATATATATATATGTTAAAAAAAAAATAATAAAGTTACGGATTCCGACACAATATTTTACACGTCCGATTTCGTTTTTCACTTTCCTCCATACATATATATATATATATATATAGGCATAGGTGTGTCTGCGTGTCGTTCCTATCATACTGCACAGGCACGACCTGCAAAATCAGCCGAAAATTTTAATTTTGTCTGTATTACTATAATATATATGTTCTTCTGTGCTATTATATTACAAATATATTCACGACATGGCATTTATTTTATGTTCGGTTATTTTGTCGTGAATTTATTTTATTATTTAAGAGGCCGCAACGCCAACGAAAATTCGACCTAAAAGCGTGACAAAACTAGCTGTGGGACTTTGAAAAGTCGGATTTCAATTCTGAAAACTGTTTTGAATTCATCAGTTTGTCTTCTAGGGATCGATCGAGGCGTTTATTTTTATTTTATTTCTTAGCCGTGTTATTTATCATTAAAAATCAAAATTTTTAAACATTGATTATATTTTAATCTGTAATAATAAAGAAAAATGCCTCGATCGATCCCTAGAAAACAGGCCGACACGTTCAAATCTTTTTACAGATTGTAAATCCGACTTTCCATAGTTCCACAATCTTGTCACGCGTATTGGTCTTTTAGATGGAAATTTCGTGATTGCACAACAATAAAAAGTGATACGGCTACGGGGTTATTTTTAGATTAATTTTAAAATGTTCATAAATATTTCTAAATTGTTGGATTTTTATTTTTCATAAAATTTCTTAAAAATTGCCTATACAGAACCCCTTAAAAATCGCAGGTGTTTCGGCTTCTTAATGTGTCTGTGCGGCTAATCAGTGGTGGATTTGGGGAGAGACGCAGGGGGACGGAGCTACTCTTCATTTTTTTCGCGTTTAACAGCGCTCCCCTTAATTTATTTATCAGGGAACGCAAGGGACGTAGTGTTTGTTTTAATTTTTATTTAAAATTTTTTAAAATTATAATTTTTTTTTTTTTTTTTTGGAAAAATCGTGAAATTACGAAAATAAATGTTTCTTGTCCTTATCACATAATAAGTTTTAGATAAAAAAACATGATATAAAA
>JAIPRL010009129.1:0-18428 GCA_025469235.1 Pemphigus obesinymphae | reverse complement strand
TCTAAAAATTTGTAAAATTAAGAAATATGCTCTTAAAACTAAAAAATCACCAAATATGCAAAAATATGCACTATAAACTTTTGATATGTTTTTCATAGTGTCTTGAAATTAATTTCTAACTTACTTAGTAATGAATCTAATAGCCTTAAAAAAACATGCAAATGCAACAACTTCCGAGCCCTACTGATAACGCACGCTCATGTTCATATTTACACCCTAATACACCGTCTAAGCTCAAATAAATATAGCATTACACGTCATATTATAAGGTGTTTAAATATTACTCTATAAAGACGACCTTATGCTGTAATCCGCTTAACCACCCAGATTTTTTGGCATATGTGATTTTTATTTGTATCTTTTTGTTAGATAATATTGAGAAGACGTGTATAGTTCAATATAGGTACTCGTTTTACATCCATCGACGAGCTAAAAACGAAGATGGAGGATGACATCGCTAATGTACTTCTTGATAAATTCGTACTATGAGTTTTACAGAAATTTATACACTCACAATGTGTTGCAAGATAAGACTTGCGTTGAAATGATGTGACTTTTAAAACATAATTTTCTGAAATTATATTTCATTTAAGATGTATCTACTATTATTCATTTTATATTCCAATAATTTCTCCGAACTACCTGGTATTGTCTATATATGCTATATATATAGTTAAATAATATTTGTCGATTGTACTTAATTTTGTAAAATTTATGATTGAGTTTGATGTTTTTTTCTAAAAATTGGCAAATTAGCAATGAGCTGTTAGCCTGGGTATTACCATGTATGCACCATTCCAGAATCACTTATTATATATTTTAACCTAAACCATACACATTTGCTATATCACTGGTGGTGCACGTTTTCAAATAGTTGATGCAAAGTTCAAAGAGTGAATGTTTTTCCGTACACTGACGACTATACCGTGTTTATAAAATGTCCGGAGATACAGGAACCCCTAGAACCAAGAAATATTAAATTTAAAAACTTAAATATCTATAGAAATTTTTATAGATAGAATTTTTAAACAATAATAATTAGAAATATAGTGTGATAACTGAAAAAAGCAATTAAAATGCCCTAAAAAATGAATATAATGACTAAATTTTGGATTCTGAGTGGTGAAAAAACATTTTTTAGTTTTACGATTATGTTTATTTATTTTATATTTATATTTTTATAATCTAACTTTTTCATGTGTACACATTTTTTGGCACAAATTTCACCAGAAGGTACTTTGAAGAGATAATTTGTCGAATTTTGAAAAATATATCAGAAAAACTATTGAAAAATTATGAATAATACGGGTTAAAACAATGGTTATTTCTTCATAAATTTGAAAATATTGGCTTAAACACTTGAAAGTTTGACAGAGTAACTATGTATTTTACTAAAGCTTGAAAATAATATAAAAATATTTTAATAATGATTGAAATAGGTATATATATTTTTTGTATAAAAATGTTTTTACAACAATTATTTGAGTTTACAATTACTTTATTTATCCACCATTTAAAATTATATTACAAAATGTGTATGGAGTTTTTCGGTAATCAAAATTCGATTAACTATATTATTATTACTAGCAGTAGTTCTTAGGTAGTTTTTTTTTATCATTTATTACCAAACTAAGGAATAATCAATTAAAATCAATTAAAATTCAAGTATACCAAATTAATGTCTTAATATTAAATTTTACAACTCTTATGATCTTTCCTGTAGTCTGTTTATATGTAGTATTTCTATCTTTACTGTTAACTTTTTCGTCAGGTATTCTTATGTTTAAATATTAAAAAAATATATTCTTAGTTTTCAAATACATAACTCAAAATAATCTAAAAATAAAAACCACCATTTAGGGACTGTATAGGTTTTTTTTATATTACTGTTAAAGAATTGAAAAAAACGTATTACTAGAAAAAAATGCTTGTTAAAAAAGTTATTTTATCACTCATTTTTATTCATGTTTAATCATCCCACTTTTTCCATGTGATGCAAAATATTTTACAAAAATATTCTAAAAATCCCAAAATTAATTTACCAACAGTCTAACAACAATCCTTTGTCTGTCAACTAGGTGATTTTATCCCTAAAAATAGTAAAATATATAATAGTTATATAAATTATTAGTTTTCAATGTTTTTTGGACCCCCTTCTTCAGAAAAAAGTTGAAAATACGCCACTGGCTATACCAAAATGGAGATACTAGAAGAATTTGAAGCATTTGATAAACGATTATTAGTAAAGTTAGTGTAACAGTTTAACACAATTGGTATATAAATTGAGTATATGACTTTTTTTATACGTTTTTCTCTATAAATATCTACAAACTATACTTTTATATGCATAATGTATACTAGCTAAATTACCCGGCTTCGCCCGTGAACAGTATTAAGTATGAGAGGGATTAAGCCATTAAGGTATGAAATGTAATATTATCAAATATAATAAATAATAAATAGTTACAGAAGAGTTTAGCGTTATTTATTTTTTATAAATAGTAATTTATATTTCCTTCCTAGTATCTCTAAGAACAATCTTTGATATTTTCATCAAAATAGATCGAGTAGTTTTTGAGGCTACAAACCACAATCACTCTGAAATACCTAAATACATAAATAGGTATACATTTTCGGCCTAGATTGAAATTCCGGCATATATAGAACCATTGTATGCATTATTATAATAGACAAATCGTAGTGTGACTACATTATTCAAGATATTTATTTAAACCATTTACCTTTTATTTTGATTATAATGCCGACTATTTATTAAGCCGGTGCCGATTATTTATTAAGAAGTGTTACAAATGTAATAATATAAATAAAAATAATACAATATTAATACATAATATTATGTAATTATATATATATCATATTATGTTTCTTTTTAGATAGGTATATAGTTTGTCAACAATTTTTATCTCCAAACAAGGAAATTATACTTAACATAAAACGTTCCTTCAAATTATAAATTTATAATGTACACCTATAAAATATATATATATATATATACAAATTATAGTATTCGCCAATTTCTATATTTATCAAATATTATTTGATGTTGTATGATTATTATTTCACTTTTATGTAGGTAACTTAAATATTGCTAAAACCGTAACTCGGAATAATAATCTACATTTTTCGGTACCTACACATGTGTACAATAACTTGCGTTTTTTTTTTCAATAGCTATTTTTGACACTGAATTATTTGAATAGGTAGATATTTTTTTACTAATTTTGGTGTATCAATTATAGTTCTAAACTCTAACTGACCGAGTTATTCGTTACCTAATTAAAGATTTTTAAAGTTTAAAACTGGTGTAACTCAATTGAAATTTTGAATTTATAGACATGGTTAATATATCAACATTAATTTAAAAAATAATTAGCTATTTGAATAAGAAATAGGACAGTACTTGTTTTTTGATCTGTGTACTGTTGTCCTAAATTATTGTGCGAAGTACATCTAAATGTTGAAACCTTATAACTTTTTTACTACTACAAAACTTTTTACTCAAGGTAAAAACCTTGAATTTTAATCAATTTTATTGATTTTTTTTATTCAAAACACTGAGTTGTAATTTATTAATAACAGATATTATCTAATATTTTTATAGACTCGTTATATTATATAAATTTTATTCATAGGTAGGTACTAAAGATCTGCAAGGGCCGGCCCGGCCCTCAAAAAGCCCGGCCCTTACTGAAATTGGCCTTAGAAAAAAATAAAGGGCCGGACCGGGCTTTTTTTAAAGTCTTAGAATTTTGTTCGGACCGGGCCTGGGCTTTTATTTTTGTACAATTTGTCGGGCCGGACTTCGAAAAAAATACTTAGGGCCGGACAGGATTTTTAAATTTTTTACCATTTTTTCCGGGCCAGCCTGGGGTTTTTTTTTGTAAAATTTTTGGACTGGGCCGGGCTTAAGAAAAAAATCCTTGGACCGAACTTGTATTAGGTAGGTATAAAATAAAATATAATTAAAACAAAGTCCACAGTTCGACACTTGTGCAATTAAATTTATACATCATTATATCAATAACAGTCACTACTATAATATTATATGGATAGCATTATTATTTTTCACAGGAAGTACCAAAATAAAATAAAAATGTTAATTTGGAATATTTATTGAAAATTCGTCCGATTACAGATTGCTACGACACACTATGTGTGTAGAGGTTTTAAAGGTGCAAAGGTACAATATACGATATTTATATATTATGGTATCTTTTATAATATTTATAGGTACCTAGTTAATTTATTATTGCCATTTTCAGTTTTAATATCCCGTGTATTTGTGACTCGTGAGTAATGTCGTGTCATCGTGTTATATTTCAATCATGTTATATTTTAGACATTTTGTTTTGTTTCGTGCTGTTTTCGTATTGACTTAATATTTTAAGTTAAGTTTTTTAATACAATTTTATTATAAATATAAAACTAACATAATATACTATGTACTCGTAGCCTGTAGGTAGGCACTAGGTAGTAGGTAGTAGGTACCTACTATAAGATAGATATATACTTATAGATATATTTATTACCTATTTATTTTTCTAGGTAATTTTTAAATTAATAATATAAATGTTATTTTGGTTATTTAATATTATTATTGCGGAAAACAAGTTGATCTCTGGCTTTTGGGTCTGTGAAAATAATGCCAAAATATCAAAAACTTAGGTTTTTTATTGCTTTACTAATCTTAAAATATATTCCATCCCTTTTCAACTCTCCCTATGACTTGAGTCTAAAAAAAAAACATCGAAAATTTTTTAATTTTATAGGTACCACGATTTTATTTGTATTGTATAACAATCTAAAAAAATATTTTTATTTCAATTTATGTTTTGAAAAAAAAAAACATTTAAAAATAGGTACCTATACCTACATTTTATTCATACTTAATATTTCACTTTTCTTTTAAAAAGTTTGTTAGTTACGTACTTAAAAAGTCTATTTATTCCGCAATATTATTTGCCAATGGTATATCTACAAATAAAATATCTGGGTAGTAGGTTTATATAATTTATGCTAACACATGACTATTTTTAAATTACTTTTAAAAATTATTAAATATTTTTATATTATTGGATTTTAATTTTTCTTAAAATCCAGTGTGAAATGTGTAGATATAAACGATAAATATACCCCTTAAAAACTAATACTATGTTGTCATCTTAAATTTAGTTTTAGGCCGGGTAAGGGTTTTTTTAACAAATTTTTTTTGGACCGGACCGGACAGGGCTTTTTTTAAATATTTTTTGACCGGACCGACCTAGTGCTTTTTTTTTACAAATATTTTTGGACCGGACCGGGCCGGGCTTAAAAAAAAGCCTTGGACCGGACCGGGCTTTTTTTTACATAATTGTTTGGACCGGACCGGGCCGGTCTTAAGAAAAATATTATTGGAACGGGTGGGCTAAAAATTGTTGGTCCTCGTAGGTCTATAGTACCTACCTATACTGTATATATACAAAAATAATAAATACGTCATAATTCTAAAAAAAAAAAACACATACTACATTAAAAGGCTTCTTCACTTGATTCAGAATCTAAAATCTGCCCAGATACAGATGGTGTAGATTTGTGTATCGACACTTCAGTCCTTGGCCAGGAAAGAATATTATTTTCATTTTATATTTTACTCCAAAGATTAACCATTTCACTCTAAAACGATTCTGAGTTAAGGTAGGTATTTAATTTAATATTAAAAAAAATTAATTTCAGTTGGTATACAGCACCAAGGTGTTTTGCTCATTGGACGTCAGTAGGAATGGATGCACTTAACTTATGGGACAGAATACTCTTGGTGGATGTATTTAATTTAATAAAACGATTTTGAGAAAACTTTGATATAATATATTGTATAATATATTTTTTCAACATTATTAAAATAAAATATAATTATGTTTAACCTTTTCTTTAAACCTTTTATTTAAATAACCAATTAAAAAAATAGTTTTTTGTTTTTTAGTTATTTTGTTATTTCCCCTACATTTATAAAATGTTTCATACTTCTTACAGCATGTATAGGATAGTTTTTCTTTATGCATAAGACGTGATACCCGCATTTGTTGTTTCCGTCCAGCTAAATTATATAATATACGTTCAGCATTTTCATTCTAATTTTGTTCTTTCTAATATTAGATTAAATTGACCTATTACCAAATTTGTAGACGAGATAATTATCTATACTGTCACATCATCTTTTTTTATTTTTATCGTTCTAAATTTTGTATAGGGATTTAAATATTTTAAAATCCTAATACTTAAAATACCTACGAAGATATATTTATCTTTAAAATTAACAGTGAAAAAACAATGATACTACAGCATAGATATATTGATCTCGTCTGTACATTTGATTATATGTAAATTTACTTTATTATTAGAAATGACAAAGTTGTGAAAAAAATTCTGTACTTACATTTCGTATATTGTCATTTTGTTAGATGGAGATAAATAACTAGCAAATGCGAGTATCACATCCTGTTATACATAAAGAAAAACTATCGATCTCATGGTGTATGAAGTAATTTATAAATGTAGGAGAAATAACAAAATAACAAAAACTTTCATAACAAACAATTTTTTTAAATTGGCTATTTAAAAGTCTAATATACTTTAATATATTTTATTTTAATAATATTAATAAAACATTAAAAATTATTGTATCAAACTTTGCCCAGAACCTTTTTATGGAATGAAATGATTTATAATTGCTTTCAAATGCAATTGGTATATTAACCAAAAGTATTCTGTCCGATAAGCGAAGAGCATTCATCTCTGCTAATACCCGATATCTACTTAACTCCTTCTTTGAAAAGTTGAAAAGTTCTTTACAAAAAAAAATCCAAACTATTATAAAATCAATAGTTTCCTTTCTTTATACAGAATTTCAAAAATCCTTCTCTAGGGGTGGAAATAGGTAATTCAATTTAGTAATTAAATAAATTAAAAACATTTAAATATATTTTAAAAGTAATTTAAAAATAGATCTGTGTCTGTTCCATTTTTTATTTTTGTGTAATTACGATATTTATAAAAAACCATTATTACACAATTCAATTCATTGTAATTTAAAATAAAACGTAGAATTTAAATTGTACTACCATTTGAAAGATGAAAAGTTAAACTATATTTTGTTATCCGAAATTGTAAGCCGAATTTTAAACAAATTAAATATATAGCATAGAGAAAAGGCCTATTTGGTAAATATTTAATAGTAAAAATATAAAATAAAACTTTAATTTAAAAATAAAATTCAAACAAAATATTGAAAACTTTTTCATCTTTTAGACAGTGTATAATTTATATCTTAGTTTTTATTGTAGATTTATATTTACATTTGAATTACGAAAGTACGAAAAATTGTTATTGTAGCGTTCTCTTCATATTAAAATATAAAATAATAGTATTATTTTCTGTATACCGAAAATTGATATTAAACTTAAAAATATGTATCAAGTAGGTAGGTACATACGTTTCAAACTTTTTATAATTATAACATTAAATTAATCATTCATTTTCAAAATGTGTGTTTATATAGGTGTTATGTTTTAAGACACTTGGAAAACAAATTGTCGCTCTTCTTTACTGTGGAAGTTATGCTAAGATATATGAAAAAATACTTAATTTTTCCAATTACATAGGTATAGGTACATTCTCAAGAAAATGCCAATAAATATGCTATATGAGACTAGGATTTGCAAAAAAAAAAAAACCCATCTCTTTAATTACTCCTTTCTCTTATGAGTAAAACTGTTTGTATGCTACTTGTATGTACAAACACAAAATTTAAAAAAAAACTTTATGTATAAACAAAAAAAAAAAAAAATGTATAGTCCCCATCTCCTCAGAAAAATCATTTTGGATATGCCACTTTCCACGTATATAATTTAATTAAAAAATGTTGAATCCCTAACATGTGCACTGGATCTGTGAATGATCGAATGGAAAATTATATTGTCAGTGGCGTATTTAAAAGTTCATTTCCCTATGTACACAAGAAATATTACATAACAAAATACCGACGGAATATACGTCATAATATATATTATTAATTATAATATAATATTATTGTAATAACATTTTTTCTACGAATTTAAAATTTGGCCGACTGAATTCCGAAATAATCATTCAAAACGTGTAAAAATAAGAAAATAAACGGGTATTAATTATATATTTTTTCCAAACCGAAATAAACATCAAATATATGGAACATTCCGAAAACAAGTAGTGATATCATTCAAACAAAACCCTTTAAAATTAACCGACCCCAAAAACGTGACGCCCGGGGCGATTGCCCTCCTAGCTGCCTCCCCCGCCAAACCTAAATACGCCACTGGATATTGTTCTCGTCGTGTCTATTGTATTTATAGGTACGTGACAGATTGATTGACAAGAACGGCACGACGGAGATTTTATAGTAACAGTGTCACGTATAGCCGTCAATCGCGCAGCAACAACGCGTATCATTTGATTCGTTTATATTATATTTTCGTTTAATCGACGACATAACGAATCGTACACAGGACAATATTCGCGTTGATTATATATTTTATTTGTATGTTCGAAAAATGGGTAGGATCGGCGGGGGGGGGGAGTAGTCGCGGGGTTCCGTTATCATCTCCGGATAAAGTGGTGTCCGGTGTAGGACATGCCGGCGGTTTTCGGAGATTTAAAATTTAAAATTCAAAGTACGCGCGCGCGTGTGTGTGTATGTGTGAATAAAAGGCGAGTTATATAGTGCGTTTTTTTTCCATGTATGAAGAAAAAGTCGCGGGTGAAAAAAAAAAAGAAAAAGCGGTTTAATAATAAAATACGGTTTTTTTTTTTGGTTTTTTTACCCTCGAGTTACACGCGGCGAGCGTTCTCCCTCGCCCGCCCCACCCCACTGCAGTCTTCTCCCGATAATTATCCCTTTCGGGCGGTCTTTTTTCATTTTTATTTTCGCCACCTCTTGTCGTACAATACTGCACCGGCGCGCGTGAAAATCACTAATTTATTCAAAGCCACACCGGCGGCGACGGGATCTCCGGCTTTGAGAGCGGGGCGTGCGAGGTTCACGCCGCCACCACCTATTATACTCTACCGATGCGGTTAAACGAGACTCGTAACCGCTATCCGATTCGAAAATTTTTAAAACCTCCTGTTCCCCGCTGCTGCCGCCACCACCGTCACACGCCCGACCACTCGACGAAATCGTACTCGTGACGTAAATTATAATTTGCGTCTGCACATTCCTTACGAACGGTTTTCCGTTTTCCATATACATATATATAATATTGGACGGCGAAAGGACGATTTTGCTTCTGAAATATGGAATTTTCTATGTTTTATTATATGTTTATATATACATAGACGCCAAACGTCTTTTAACAACGAATAAGAAACAAATTAATATCAAGAATATATCTAAGGAAAATTTCAACAACAATAAAGTACAATTGTAAACAAAACTATTTAATAATAAATCATATTAACCCTTTGCAGAATAAAGACGTTTTTTTGTAGGTTCTGTCTTTAACGAATATTTACGAAAACCCTGTTAATATCATCATTATAAATGTGAGAATAAAATATAAACTGCTGTCTATTGGGTATGATAAAAAAAAAAAATGTTTTAATAACAGTGTTCACTGAATTATACAACGAAAATTAATAAATCGTATCTACGGTATGTATTTTTGTTGCATCTACCGCTACGATACCTGCCAAAATATAATTGCTTTTTATTATTATTATTTTTTCTAACATTCAATTTGAAATGGTAAAGTATTAATTTCTATAATATGAACCAAAAATATGTATAAGCGTCATTTGACATCCTTACAATTTTTGAACAAAAACTTGGGACGTCAATTATTGATGTCTTTACATTAAGTAAAATATCAACAATTTCATAAAAACAATTCACTCGTCAAACGGTTAATTAAGGACAAATATCAATATTATTATTACTTAAAGATTGCATGGCTCTAACTAATGTATCTTTCATTTTAAAAGTTTTATCGAGAGGTTTAAATGCGAAATATCTCAAAAAGTCTGGTGTAGACCTTAGGAATATGGAAACATATACGCTCAAGCAGCCGGGATGAGTTAACCTCATCATGCACTAGATTTAACAAAAATAATCGATCCGTTCTAAGCCACCTGTTTTCAAGTGAACTGAGTTTCAAACCTTCTATTACTTGTTTATAATAATGCTGAGGATGATTAACTTTCAGTAAGAATTCTGCAAGACTCAGAAACTGATTCTGGACTCGTTCAATTAGGTGGCTCTCAACCACAAAATATGTATTCCAAACAATAGAGCCGTAATCTAAGATAAATCGTACAAGGGTGAAACAAAGTATTACTAAACATGGAACTGAGTTTAAATCCATAGTGTGACATCGTATAAGCCCTGGAAGTCGTAAGGCTTTACAAAAAATACCCATGTTCGATATGAGATCTTATGTAGGTGTATAAATGAATCCTAAATCTTTAATCTCAGAGACACGTTTTAAAACTGAGCTATTAAGAGAATAATTGTAATTAGTATATACCCGGTATCTAGAAAATGAAATGACATTATATTTGTCAGAATTGAGATTCAGGTCAACAGGGTTGCACCAAATAACAAAACTACTAACTGACGATTGAATAGGATGTCGAAATTACTTTTTAAAGATAATCGGGCGAAAAGCTTAACATCGTCGGCGAAAAGTAGTATACAACAAGAGGGAACATTGAGAAAGACTGTATTAATAAAAAGATTAAATAGTAATGGTGATAAACGTCTACCTTGCTTCCAAATTGAACATTTTGAAACACCGAATAAGTGGACAAATTGCAATATATCAACTAAGTAAGAGTTAAACTATGACAAAATCGGATCCCCAATCCTTAGGTTATCTAAGATATGGATAAAAGAGAAATGGTTCACAGGTTCAAACGCCGTTGAAAAGTCTGTGAAGATATTATCCACTTGAACTCTATCAACAAAAGCATCACGAATAAAACAAGAGAAAACTAAGGAGCTAGTTTTTGTGGAATTATATTTATATTTAGTATTATTTCTATATTTTACCGGGCTGAGTCCAATAACAATTTTTTAGTTTAGATAGGTTTATTAACATCGAGTGAATCGATTATAAAAAGAAACGAACAATTAACAATAACAAAAGTTTAACTCTAGTACAAAATTTATGAATAAATGGTAACAAATATAATTATAAAAAGACTCGATGGACTATGGAGTGAAAATTGAATAAATTAATTTGGATATAAATATAGCTAATTTCATGGCACGCTATTGACAGAAAATTATAATAGACCTTAATTAGTTTTCTGAAATAGGATATAAAAAGTGTTTGTAGATTTAGTGCGATATTGAGTGACATGAGAATTAAAACAAATTGATAATTCTGACAGTTTATATACCATTCAATTTTCGAAAAACACGGTTTTCTGAATCAGATTTTCATCCTGTTTTATAGCATCAAGTTACTGATGACTTAACACACTGCTTGGACCTAATATTGAACTTCATAATTTAAAACATTTTTTAAAAAAAAAAAATAATAATATAATAGTGTATTTCAAATTACTTCATTTGGTATTCCACTGATACGTATTATTACACAACCATAGAATACGTCCAACGTATACGAAATTAAAAATAACAATTTTACAATTTTATTTTGATACTGAGGGAAATAGGATAATATATACCGTAAATAAAATTTCAATCATACTGAATAATGAATAAATTATTATGATGGATCTACACGAATTTTTAAATTTAATAAATCCTGCACATGCCATTAAGTTTAAAGTAATTTATTAAGTTTGTGTTGGATTATTATTAAATCTGATATGATACATCAATATCAAAACACAGAGTTACCATTTAAAGTTTACCAAAAAATATAAAAAATTTCTTATTTTATTATATGAACTATTAATAATAACTTATAACAAAAGACATACAATTATGAATATTACAACTATTAAACTTGATACTACCATGTTTGGTTGTACCTATTTATTTATTATTGCACCTATGTAATATAATGTACAACAACGAATGTTGTTAAATGATTATATTATCATCTTATTTTAAGATTATTACCATCTCAGTCTTGAACCATGAATTAAATAATTAACAATTAATGAAATTTGAAAATATGTTTTTTTTAAAAATTATTATTAAAATAATAGAACTCTGACGTTTGGTAACCCTATCAACACAGAGACGGTATAATATTTCAAACAGTGATAAAGTAATAAAATAATAATGGTCTTCCAAGAGCATGGGATGCGATATTAACATTAAAGAAATTATATTTTATAACAAGATAACAAGTCAGATAAACCTATATATATATATACGATGTCACAATAATTTTTCTAAGAGGAGATAATTTGAGTTTTATGTTAAACATAAAAATGAATACGGTATTAATAAGACGTTGCTCTTATTGAATTATTCTACATTTAGAATTACGATGTTTGCTACCAAATTATAAGCATTTATTGACATATGAAAAGTACTCAAGTGTGTTTGAATATTAGTTATTACATTTCTTTGTATTCATTACAGTATTTAAAATAATATTTAAAAGAAAAATAACTTTATAATACTATATAATATATTCCATTAAATTATTAACTTATCCACAACTAGTAATTATTATATATATTTATGCTATTATAATATACCTATATCCTAAATAAAATACCATTTCTAATACATAGAAAATATTCCGATTTAAAAAAAGGATAAAGTTGACCTCACCTACTCTCTTAATAAGAACGATTAATCGAAGTTTGGATGACTGAAAATAGTTTAAATCTATAATAGATTAATGAAAGCGTCGTGATATAATAATATTATGTATGTTTTTCAACGACTCGAATAAACTCAACCGGCACATGGACGTATTGAAGCGTGTTCAGGAGAAAAACTTTTATACTTTTAATTTTTGTTGGTGTTCGAAATAAGTTTTTATCATTTAACACGACTTGTAATACAGACTTGAAAAATTAATTTCGAATAGGTACTTAAAAACACTGTTGTTGGCTTAATTCCAGAGCGCATATTTCCAGCGCTCTAACCTGTTGTAAAACAAATATTTTTGTAAATAGGCTTTTTTTTTATATATATAAAGACAATTTTCAATTTATGATAACTTTGGTAACAAACTAACGTTATTGATATATTTTTGAAAACTAAGAAAGAAAGAAATTTATTTTGAATTTAGGTAGATACCTATCACATTAACATAACTATTATTTATTAATAAAGTACCTACTTTAAGGGTATTATGTATAATATTTTTTCATTTCATCTTTACCTCTTAAATATCATTATTATGAGATGGATATTTGTTTATTTTTAATATTCTTAAATATTGTAAAAATATTTAAAAAGTCAATTTCATACAAGTAAGAGGTTTTATAATTTTTTATAGACAGTTGTATATAGTCGTCTCGCGAGATTATATTCACAGTAAATGTTCGTATTTGTACATCAGAGTGGACTCTATTCATAACGTACTTAGGTACCTAATTCAGTTTTAATACATACATCAAACGGTCCTATTTTTATATGATATCAACTCGACAGAACACTTTATTTTCGAGCATTTCAATTATTGGATTACATCGGAGCGTAAGGGGAAAATTACAAAAATAGGACAATAGTGTATTATCATCATTGTCGACTGCCGTTGTTTACTCTGATTATTTTTATCAGTGGATTAACACGTGCACACTTGTATAATAACTATTAAGTACCTTACATACCATATTATTACAATAATAAAAAAAATAAAGTAAAATATAATTTGAAACATACACAAATATGTGATACTTAAATTTAATTGTTGCCAAGAAATTATTAGGTGTAATAGATTCTGACACAATCTCTTTTGGGTTTTTAATTATTATCTCTTGGATATATTAGAATATGTAATTTATTTATTAATGGGATTGATTATTATAGTGGTTTCATTATTCTAATATTATTTTGAGAAAATCAGTTCCTTCTTCCATTATTTTAATTTATAAATTATAAACATAGTATAATTGTATATAATACGTAGGATGTATAATTTTTGATTTTATGAAGATATTATATTATTTTTAGTTATTTCATTGTTTTTTGGTTACATGCCCATGAGTATTTTAGGCTATATTATATTATAATCAGTACTTACCTGGTAATTTGTATAAAATCACATGTAGTTATATATCATTGTTAGCGTTTTTATATATTTTCATCATTTCATCAAGAGCAGCTGTCTTTCGGAGAAACATTAGACATTAGACTAAAAATATAGAAAGCGATTAAAAAGAAATTCATTTTTCTTTGTTGAAAATTTGAGATTTTTTTTTGCTATAAAATATCTCACTCTTCATATACACATAATAACTGTATACGCACTTGGTTTTTGTACAAATGCGTTTCGTAAAAAAAAACTTTTTTGGAACAACCTGTAGATTGGAAAATTGACAATGGTTGGTGTTATTGGTTTTGTTTTCCCTCCCCGTGTGAGATACTTTTTTAACCGACCCAATCACGTATTTATTACCGAAAGACGTATATGGGGCGCTCGTCCAGTCATTGCCTAGAAAATTGTATTTAAAATGCGATTAAAATATTAAAAAAGATCTATAAATCTATTTTTAATACAACTTTTATATAATATTTGTCTATAAAAACGAGTTTTTTTTCTGAAAACATTAAAAAATATCCTATTTTAAAAAAATGATTGTATAATTTTCAATATATTATATATTTTTTATTATAAAATAATATATTTAATAATAAGAAATAATGGCACACTTGGTAAAATAAATAATAAAAAATTGATCAAGTATTGAGTAAAATTAGCAGTAGGTTAGGTACAAGTGTATCCCACACGACTAGGTACTGATGTTACAAAATATTGCTTGACTCCTCTTCTTCTTCTTCGCCTTCTCTCCCGACTAATTAGGTCCTAGTATTACACTTAACCATTTAACTCCATCTCCCGCCATCTTCTTCACTTACCGCCACTTTTCTCATATCACTCGTCATTACACCCCCACCTATTTTTTGTCTTCACCTCTCCCTATGTGCAACAACATGAATTTCCTTTACTAATCTTACTGCATCTGTCTTTTTTCTCCTTGATAAAGGCTCAAGCCATCTTAATCTATTCTCCATAATGTTGTCAACTATCAAATCTACTACCTACCTCTTATATACTAATTCCTTATTTTGTTAATTTTACTTATGCACCTTAACATTTTCATCTCTGCTTCGCTCTTTATTTATTCTATCATCCTACCTCCGCTGCTCAACATCCTGTTCCATACATTATTGCAGATCTTACTACTATCTTATAAATTTCATATTTTAACTTAATAGAGATTCTTTTGTCGTACTAAATACCCTACGCTTCTCTCCATCCATCCACACTTAATTCTGTGTTTCATATCATCTTTGAAACAATCGTATTTTTATACAACGGACCATAAATATGTTAACCTTTAAACCTTTCCCACTATACATTCTCACTCAAATTTATTTTTTGCCTTTCCCTATTTCTTCTGTGTCCCCCTCACCAAAATTTTATTATATATATTATATACCTATATCAAATACTTAATAATAAGCTGTGTTCTAAATATAGATGTGAGTAACAAATATTCTCGAGGATATTTTAACGAAGTAGCTTATCGAATTTCGAACATTGTCGTGCGATTTATTTAAAATGTTGAAAATCAGAACGATTAAATATTAGAGTTTGGATTAATTTACATGAATTGATTATTTTCAACACTTAATGTATCACGATTCACGATAATACTTTGGGAAACAGCACGAATATTGATATATTTGTTTAAAATACGGTTGTGTAACCGCGCGACCGCGTCGATGGAATGCATTGATAATAATTAATGTACATACCTATTTATCAACTAGAGAATCAATATTTTACTGCAAATATATTCAAATCGTCGGACTTCAGTAATATTTTTTGACAGTTCTACAGAGTAATAAATTTTATATTCTGTGAAAATCGGTACATTTCGATACATATCATACGAGAACCGAGGCAAGTGATTTTCGAATTCATATTATATCCGTGTACAGAAATAGTGGGACAGACTTGATTTTCGGATTACCCACTTTATTGACCATATTCTAGAAATCGAATGCCATTTTCTTAACCTTAACAATAACCGACTATTATAAATCCCGATATACCTATATAGGTTATAGTACATAAATATAGTATACTTACTCAAAATGTATCGTACTCAATGGCTTTTTCAATTATTAAGTGTCGAATTTAAAAGATTTTTTTCTAACCTTATCAATAATTTATAAATAATATACAAATCCTTATGTAGTGTATATAGTTTGATGTGCACAAGTTTCACTGAAAACGGTATTGCACATAAAAGGAGTTTAACACATATAAGGAGTTTCACATATAAGGCTATAATTAATCGTGCACGCTATCTTATTCTAAACGAAAGTACGTTTTTGTAATAAATGATTATAATAATATGAACGTTTTCAATATTCCAATATATAGTTATATATAAATTTGTTTTTTTAACCGATCCGGTTCAAATATTTGAATGTAGCTCGTTTCGCTTGAGTAGGTAAACGTATTGTTTAATATTTTGAAAACGAGAAAAAAATATCGAATACTTTAAATAAAATATTTAAATTTACCCATATATTTTGTATCACTGTTTTTGTGTTGGCTTAAATAACATATACATATACCTATTACCATAATATATATATATAGTCTAGTGGAAAATACGTATGTGGTTATTTCGACGAAGCCTGTGTTTTTTTGATTTCACTTTGAAGTCTTTAAATAAATAAAAAAAATAGTTCGTTACTTCTATATACACATTCAGTGAATAACGTCTTGTTAGTTTTACAAACTGCGTTTACAAATTCGTGAGGTTTGTTTCTGCAGTAGGTAGGTACCTACATTGGTGTATTTTCTTCTTTCTCGCTCTTTTGATATTATATTTTCCTATATAGTGTACTAAAACCCATCGACTGTCGGGATGATATTTTTGTACTCAATTTATATGTATATAGAGAAATAATATTACGTTAAATAATGTATTATTATCCATAAACCTACGTGATATTATAATAATAATAGTGTACACAGTTTGCAATATCAAATCTATAATATAGCCTAATAATATTACTGCAACGATAAATATGAAAGTAAAAAATTGTATGTTACAAATTGCGTACATACGGCAAACTACACACTATTATTACCAAGTTAAAAATAATATATAAATATATACATTTTAATATTGAAGAAAAACGAATATTTACACTGGAGAACTTGAATTTTTAAATATTAAATTTAATATATATACCTATAATGCAATTGAGAAAATTTTAGTTTGTATCTTTGAAAGCAATATAGTAGGAAAAATAATTAACTAATATTCATTAACGAGAATATGGAACGATTATTTTACTGTTCATTTATTCGTGGGGATATAATTGTTTAGTTAGGATGCCTTACTTTTCATTATTCTAGACAGTTAATCCGTTTGTAATATATTCATACAATAATTATATTATATACAGTCTAGATTATTAAAAAGATATTATTTTATTTTTACTTTACTGTTTTTATTTTTTTATTACTCTGCTCGCTTTCAAATTGTTATTTTCTAAATACAGACCATATTATTTGTAGAAATATCCACAATAAGTATTTTATGTAAATGTGTAATAAATATTAAAATAAATACATAATAATTAAAACACATAAAATACTTACATTTAGACGTATATAATAGGGAATCAAAAAGTATTAAGTAAGTATCAGAAAATGGATAATATGCAAAAAACAATAGAAAATGAAAATTATAAAAACAAATTACAATAAATTAAAATGAATACTATTAACGCAAAATAAAAACTAACTTTAAAAATCGTTTCTTGATATTCAATGTATTCAGTAGTCCATGTATTAAATACTATTATATATTTACATATTATAAATATTTAACTCTAAGGACCTTCCATGAAGTTCACTTTCTCAGAATATCCGATTCACTCCAAATCAGTGACATTAAACATCAACAACATTTTTAAAATTAGCAAATCATAGTTTTAGTCGGTGACCAATTTGACATAATAGTCATACTTTTTATATTTTCTTAAATATTTTATTTTAAGTGCTTATACTTATATATGTACATATATCGCTTTGTTTTTTTTTCTGAATTAAATGCCAGGCTATTCCTGTATCTATATCCAGGCCCGGATTTTGGCCTAGGCCCGTGAGGCCCGGGCCTAGGGCGGCAAAATTTGAAGAGCGGCAAATTTATTGTATCGAAATAAAAAATAAATGTATTTTATATTTTATTTTTTGTAGATCACA
>JAIPRL010009128.1:0-18428 GCA_025469235.1 Pemphigus obesinymphae | reverse complement strand
TTCGGTAAAAATTTCAAGATTATAAAGTCATTATTTTCGAAATTACGACGAAATTAAAATTTTCGATTTTACAAAATCGTATTTTTCGTAATTTTTTGGTAGTTTTTGCTTACGCATTAAAAAACTATTATGAAAATCGAAAAATGACCTCTCAAAAGTACCAACTAGATGCAATTTGCTACGCTCAGAATCTAAAAGAGTTTCAGCATTTCTCAATTTTTAAAACCGCATATTATCATATCATATCGTATATTATTAGAATTCATTTCAATTTAATTTTTACAGTACTTTTAACTTTTAAAATACCTACTCTAAAAATAGTAATAAAATATATTTTTTTAAATCGATATGACAAAACATTGATGAGGTAATGACAACGCTATAACTTTTTTCAGAACCTAAATCGAATAATATACGACTTCAAATTTGAGAAATTCTGAGAGTCTTTTTACAGAAATTATGTTGTGTAGCATCAAAAACCAAAATATTTGACACGTGATTTTCATGTACAAAAGTGTATACGTTATCGTATTCACGATATGCTTTCGGGTACTAATAATGGCTTCTTAGAATTGGAGAAAATTTTACAGAATTTGATATTATGGTACCAGTAAAAAAAGTTTATAATCAAACTATGAAATATTATATTTTTATTATCACATGATAATATTATGTCTACTACCACTAAGTTTATAATAAAATTAAAATATAATACCCAGTTTATTAGATAATATGAAAAATTCTGTGCTGTAGATAATTATTTTAATAGGTATCATGAATTAAGACATACAGGATGAAAAACGAGTTCTAACAATTTGAAACCAATCGTTCTTAGATTCAAATTAGATATACAACGCATAGTGGCAACAATATAAACTAATACAGTGTCACCACAGAACAGATGAAATTTCATCTATTCTGTGGTGTCACAACGACATGGGAATTTTTTTCTAATTTTTATATTAGATAAAATGTTTTTTCATAATAGTTGATAAATATTGATTTTATAAATCATGAATGATAAATGAATCAATTTTACTTTTTATGACTTACCTAGGTCTTAGTTATAAATGTACAATATATAGGTAGATATTTTTAATATTATATATTTAATTAAATTTAATTATCTAGAGACTAATTTAGATAATTTTTTCTTAATTTTATTTTTGCTGTTTTCTTTGGGGTTGCTGTAATATGTATGTTGTCTCACCCTCATAAATATATATGAAGTGAAAATGTATTCTACAACAAAGTAATGGAATGATGAGGTTTACATTAAAAAAATCTTCTATTGTTTCTTCAAACACGTTTTGACTAACCGCATATTTCACAAATGATATTTCAATTTGTCTAACTAATAAATAAAATGTATTTTCTGGATGTATAAGATACCCCGGCGACTTCAAATTCACTAGATGTGAAACAGAAATATCAGAAGAATTGTCAGGTTTTTCGATACCAGACAAACAAATGTCACAGTTCATTTTTTTACTTATCTTCTTAGCCAATTATCTATTGAATAAGGTAAAATAACATTTGATTTATCATACTTTTTTAATTAAAATTTTACCTATTTGAAATTTGTATTTTATTTACCAAACTAATAATACACAACACAATCAAATGTAATCAATGTCTTAATTCATGATACATGATAGTGTTATCGTCATCTCAAATACCACTTTTGATGATCCCTCGAAAAATATATAAGAATAAAAATAATTATTTAGTGATTTGACCACTATAGGGTACTTACATTTGTTATGAGATAAAATTGTATAAATCGTAATAAATGTTATGGTTATCAGACCGAATATGCAGTATTTGTTAAAAAAAAGTAATTCTATAAATATTTATCAATGGTTGTAAGTGTCTTTTTTAGGGTAAACTAAAAATCTACATGGTTGGCTACTTTAATTTGATGTTTAGTTTTATTAGTTTCTTAATAAAGTTATTATATGTATATCATACATTTAGGCCATAATATATTAATTATAATAAGTACCTATTTAATTTAAAAATGAGATAATAATAAATTGAATATTTATAACTGTTATGTATTCTATACGACACGCTAACGGTGAATAGGTATTGTATTAGGTAATAGTAATTAGTACATTATTATATACTATTACATAATTAATATCATTAATAGGTGGATTTTGGACAACCTTTTGATTGAACTGTAATAAAAGAAAATTAATTTTTCAATTGAGTACCTACGAAATTCTACATGAGAACTAATTTGAGATCTCAGATCCGATTCAGTTGAAACACCTGAACTGTAATTAACTTATTTAATAATTCAATATAATTTTGAAAACAATCAAACAATAATTTTTTTGTATAAACCCATAAATAAATACCCACCTTTTCGGTTGATGAAAAATTGTCTTATAACGTTGAATTTTCCAAATAAGCATTATTTGTGAATAATTTCAAATAAATTCCTGTAAATATAAGGTTACAGGTATACAGGCTACCTATACTGTATAGTATACTGCTATATTTAACCTATTTTTCCGTTTTGGGGTATTCATTTTAATAAATTGAACCTAGGCACGTATTTGAGGGGAAGGGCGATAAAAACGATCGCCCCCCTCCAAAGCCCATATGACATTATACCAAATTAGATAATTAATTTATAAATTAATTATATTATACAATTATATAATAATACCCCACCATTATTGCACTTTAAGAACCCTTATTAATTATTATATTTCGTAAACTGACTAAACAAATTTTGATATCTTAATAAAAATATCATATATTTTAAATAATAAAACTAATATAAATTGGTCTCCGCCGTATCATTATCTATCGGTGAATTTTATTGGTGCGATAATATTGTGTTACCCGTTAACTGAAAAAACAAATTTTCTGTTGTCTGTTTTAGTTTTGGCAAGCCCTCTATTGTACTATTGTAATAATTTACTCTTATTATTATGAATAAATAAAAATTTCTAGCAGGAATAATATGCTAAAAAGTTGGCTACTAAAAGAACCTTTAGGTAGGAAAAAACCCATTAAATTTATTACTTGAGAAAAAAGTTATCTGGTGTATCAGAATGTGAATGACTATTTTCATTGGAATAGTGATTCCAGTAGAAAAAATAGTATAAAATTTTGCTAAAATGAAAAAATAAAAATAGACTTAATAATTAAAAAACTAAAATTATATTGCTTATTAAAATTAATTTGTTTATTTACAAGAATTTATTATGTGTACATTTTATATTTGTATTATTAGTTTTTAGGTACCTATTATTAGTTTATATAGGTATTATATACATTTTTGGATCTAGAATATTTATAAAAAATTCTTGCCCCCTCTAAAACTATGATAAGATACGTGCCTGATTGGACCTAGTTGGTAGTTTGGAGTGGTTATTTTTGATTTTCTTAATAACTTTTTAACCCAAGAATAAATGATGTAAGAATGAGAAAAACTAATTTTCTGTTATTTATTAAAATGTGTTATGGTTATTTTTAGTAGTTTCTAATTTGTAGGTACAACATATTATATATTTTAGTACTATAGTCTATAATTGTTGAACCGATTTTTAATTATTTTATATGTAGTTAACTATAATAATTATAGATTTTTAGATAAATATAGATTATTATTATTATTATTATTGGATAGGTATTATTATTATTATTATTGTTATAGATTGTATCATAAAAGTAATAATTTTAGGGCTAAAGTACTTTTAGTACCTATATTAATTTGTAATGTATACATGTACCAAAATTCAACTTTTGATGAATTATTTCTAACTTTTTGCCATTTTTTTAGTAAAATTTGACTAGACTTCAATAGACTAGATATATTACGGGTTTGTTTTACCCAAAGCCATATTTAGATTACGGAGTAATACGAAGTATTTAATTTTCGGAGGTAGTCCAAAATGTACCTATTTTAGAATTTTAGTAGGTACATATTGAATTTGTCTTGTCCATCATATGGAAATTTATCGGAATTATGGATTTTGATAACAGATTTGAATTTATAAACAAATTAACTTAATACCTACCCACCATCGAATTTTTTTTAAATTTTTATATCTAATATTTTAAGATTTTTTTTTAAATAAAACTATGTATGTATATAGTTATTATATACAATTAAATAAACTGTACAGTTTTATATTAGTTTTATGGGAATAAATATTAAAAATGTAAAATGTAGATCAAAAATAGGGAGTTTCCCAAGCTGCTGCAGTATTCAAAATATTTACAGACAACTCAATCAACGATGGACGAAAATAGCTTTTTTTTGTCTGTATAAAAATCGTCACAGAGAACTGCCTTAAATATTATATTTAACTATAGTTAGGTATAGTCATATGCATTTTTTTAAATATAATTCTGATTACTTAAATTTTAGCAAATTTAACAGTTAATGATTTTTCAAAAAAATATTCATTGTATTATCTTTGACAATGCTTTTTATAGATCTATCAATGTTTTTCTGCATACCATAGTATTTTATGCGCATATCTACCTGTGATTATTTTGACAAGTCTTACTGTTGCATTTAAATCACTATCTACGTAGGTACTTACTTACTTACGTACCTATAAATTTGAATACTACTCAAATGTACAAGAAAGAAAAAAAGCAATTAAATAAAGTATTGATTACTCAAAAAAGCATTTGAAAACCAATATTTAAATACTTTTACTCAAATACTTTACAACTCTGGTTATACCTACGTATGATATAAAATGTAGATAAGTACCTCTACCTAATAAAATATAAAATTACTATGTCTATGCTGCAGTTACTCTATGGCACAGAACATAATATTATGTCTTTGGATATCTATACCTAATGTTTGTTGTTGACAATCTAAACGTTGAATATATTTCACAAATTCTATGGATTTTATTTTAACATAACTTATTAAGTAATACTAAAAATTCTTTACTCATTTATAAATTATCCGATCATTATTTTTTGTTAAAACTTGTGAGTAAGTATTTAATATCCATATATTATAATACAAATTAGTATAAATAAAAATTAACATTTAATAATGAACTTTTAACTACGTACACATAATTTAACAAAATAAAATTGTTATTTTCAGTGATAACCAAAAACTTCGTGATTTAATTAATTTTTTTGGGGTACAAGAAACTGAAGAAACTGTGGAATATCTGAGCAAAAAAATACTCATCCTATCCCGATGCAATATGGAATAACAAAGTAAGTATTTGTACACAAAAAATGTCCTATACTATTTTTTAAATTTCAATATAGGTATTTATTAAAATAAGTTTTAACTAGTGGCGCATTTTTATTATTATTTATAAGTAAAGGTGAGATAATACAGTAGAATAATATTAATGTAGGCAGCTATAAAATATTTAACGCTCCGAACCATTTAAATGTATTTTAGTATAAAAGTATATTCAAATTGTTTTAAAATATAATTTTTATTCATCAATACCTAATCACAAACACTTCCAGTTTTCAATTAATTAATCCTAAATCGTATTTATACACATATATTATCATGGAAAAAAATATAGTTACAATAAACATTTAAATGATTAATTCAACAATATACCATGGTAGCTATACAGACTATCTTACGACATGGTTATTAGACGTACTAAATATAAATAGCTGATGTAGTTGTGTTTATTTAATTATACAATATGGTTAAAAAGTTTAATCGGTAAATTTATCCAGGAAAATAGGTGCCTACCTATAGTTGTATCAACCTAATTATTAGATTAGATATAGAATTATATACACAAACTTGGAAAGTATATTCGACTATATTAAATAGTTCCAGCGAAAATTACTTTATGTTATTTTAAACCTAATTATTAGATTGAATGTATTAATTTATACGTACTTATGTACTTCTCGTATAGTACCTATTGATGATAGTTAGCTAGTTTTTACGCGCGGGTAAATATTTTATCGTATATTAAATTGATTATGGTCGATTTATTTATGTTTAATATATTGAACGATTTTCAAATATCGAACATAACAGGAAAAATTCAAAGGTTCATCATTTGTAAATTATATATTATTAAACAGGTAAACTTAGGTATGTATAATATACTACTATTCTAATATAGAATTGATAATTAAAAATATTGGTAAATATTTAATGGCATTTATATGAAAAAAAATTACATACAATTTATATAGTTAGGTAGCTATCTATTATCTAACTGTATTTATTGTACAAGTCAAAAATATATAATCTAACAAAAGCACAAATATATAATTTTAAAACATAGAAGATATACCTATAATATATATATATCCATTAGATATGAAAGCAGTATATATTATACATACCTACCTGTTTAATAATATATAATTAAAAAATAATGAATCTTTGAATTTTCGTATATTAATTACTATTAACTGTCTAATTGATTCAATAAAAGACAACTATATACTTTTAGTAGCCCAATGTGATTGCGTTCAGTTGGAATTTAATTAGACCAACCAAAATAGTTTCAACCATTTAGGTAGGTACTATAACCAAATTTTTTTCCGTGATACCTATGATATATGAAGCCATTTTGTGGATATATTTTTGAATTCATTTAATTCATTTTTTCATATAATTCAGTTATACATTTATCATTTGAACATGTATGTTATAGTAAAGACATTAAAAAATTACACAATATTTAAAAAAAAATTATTTTCTTAACTATAAGAAAATAAGTAATAACCAGTTTTTTTTATTATTCGCGATTTAGTTATTCCTTATAAATTATAAAAATTGAAAAATACTCCGTTTAAATTTATCATCTTGACCAAATTTAGGTACTATACCTACCGAAAAATGAGTTAAGGTATTCTAGTCAAAATTTCACGGAAAAATAAATTAAACATAATTGTAAAATTAAAACATCTGTATATTATAATGAAGAATGATGTTTCATGTGTCTATTGTTTTTTTTTTTTCATTTTTATAAGTCACGTTAATTTGGCTATTGGATGTTGGTGTAATATAACTATTATACATTTATACACTTTACTTTTTAGTTGCTATCTTAGAGTTTAACATTAGTATACAAAACTGTTTTGACGGTTGAAAGCGAATATATCCTACGTGTATTTAGACCAATATGGTTATATTTCCAGTAATTAGCCCAAATTTCGAAAATTTCGAAAATTAATTCAATTTAATTTATTTCTATTCTATGTTTTGTAGAATAAACAGTTTAAATTAAATTATTAATTTGAAAAAAATGGAAACATCTTATAACAAATTATAATATAATAAATGAATTTGAACTATTTTTCACGGAAAATCTTAAATAAACATTAATGATTTTAAATTTGTTTTCAAATAATATGTTTATACATTAATAATGAATATTATAATAATTATTAAAATAGGAGTATAAACAACATCCGTGGACACTGGCATTGTTGTTTTTCTTCGCTGCACTCATCTATGTATTCATCGATGTTTTTAATGGTAAACACTTAATTTGGTTCTATGTAAATATACTTATTTTATTATTTTACTAATTTTTATTAATATTTATGAGTAGGTACCTATTTGTTATAACCAAGGTGGATTTACAAGGTGAACCAACTACTAGAAAAAATAAAATCGTAATTTACTTCAGCTATTTTCACCACTGGAGCGCGTTGTAAACAGTAGGTGTCCTGTGAATTTCAAAAGCAATACAGAAATTATTATATTTTATACTACGTAATTTGTAAAAATAAAAGGCATAAATTATGGCTATAAAAAAAAACATTAATAACAAATGATATATAAACATATATTTTAATACATAAATATTTTTGATATGTATTAAAATAATTTTAAATGAGTTTAGCCTTTTTTTTAAATTGTTTTTCTTCATTTTTTTTTTTTGCAGCAACTTCTTTATTTTTTTGTTTACATGCGAAAATCATTCTTGTTGTAATATAAAATTTTGTAATATGTTTAGTAAGTAAAAATGTATGTTCACCACATCCAACTTTTGTATAATTTTGGCATTTCAATTCATCCAATACTAGAAATACAAAACAATATAACACATAGCTCCAATTCCAGAGTAATAAAATATCATCAATCTTTTTTATTATTATTTAAAATAAATGGTTAAATAAATTAAATTAAAATTACTGCGTTTAAAATAAATGATATATTTAAATATTTAATTTATATTTCTTACCAAGTCAAAACTTCAAATACATACTTATTTAATTGAATTATGAACAATTAAAATTACTCTAATGATTTATTATTTTTTTCTATTACTAGTTTTTATTTACCGCCATTTTGCGGTAAATAAATAGTTGTTTAGATACAATAATTGCCTAAATAACATATTGTACGTAAAAATTAAATATAACATTTAAAACGTACGAAGTGCGCAGATTACAATTTTTTTATGTTATATATTTACGAAATGATATACAAAATTTTCCACACAAAATTATAGAACGTAGTTAAATATATAGACGTTTTACATAGATATACAATATTACAATTTCTATGATATAGTTCCTGTTGGCTCAGCAAATATGCGTTTTGGATATCCATCGATAGTTTAATCAATATGTGGTAATTCTAAAATATAAATATATTTTCAGAGATATATTTATATAATTTGTATACTGAATGTTACTGAATATTAGTAAATTTTCTGTACCCATTTATAAATTATCTTATGATTACTTTTTGCTAATGATCATGACTTGCAAATAGTAGATAGATACTTATAAAATTTATACAAAAATTGTCGATTAATTAAAAATTCCATCTTTAATTCATGGGTTACACGATTTTTTTTTACAAAAATGGTGAAAAACGTCTAAATTTGGATTAAATCGTATTGTTAACATAATTATTAGTTTTTCAAACATCGAGAAGTTGTTAATTATATAATTATTACTTTATTGAAAGTGTAAAAATGTTAATAGGTAGGCAGGTAAGTTTATCAACTAATAGTTCTTTTAAGTCCTGTAAATATATTAACATTTTATTTAGTCAATATAAATTATTTTGTTCAAAATTGTGATATGAAATTGTTTAAATTCATATTGGAGTATGGCATCGTTATTTGAAATCTGTATCTGGCCAAACATCATTTAAAATTAAAACGTTTACAAAATAGATTCCTCTCTTATGCCGCAATTTCTTTATTTCTTGACATTCTACTTCATTCTCACCTTAACAATCCTTTACACCGAATGCTTCGTTCAATAAAAAAAGAACCCTCATATTTTTTGTCTTAATTATTTTTAGTAGCAAATTAATTTTATGTGTAATGTATATTAGTCGTATATAAGTTGTTTCTATCTAATTATAATACTATAATAATTTATAATATGTATATCTACTTACAAAATCGCCGAATTGGTGTTAATAAAATTTATTTTGTACATCAGGTTATGGAAGAATGATGAGGAAATGAATGGATCTACCGATTTCACCGATTTTTTTCTGCATGCCATGGAAATAATAAATAGTGTTATCAAATGGATTAATGGTTAGTCGAAGTTTCTTTCAGTATATTGGTTGTATAAATTTAGCAGTAGTTAGTTAGTTAGTATACGAGGAGTTCAAATTTAATTTAATTAAACAATAAACATCTGTGTTACCATTACACATTCTCTATATACTCTCTACATTATCTTATGTATTAAAAACTATATTTATTTTAATAATTATATCGAAAAGAGTGTCACACAAAGTGTTTTCATAGGTCATAACACTCATTTTAGTATAATAAGTACTTACAACTTATCGAAATATATAATATATTTATATTATATATTATATTAAAACTATATATTTCTAAAAAAAACATTTTTGAGCAAAAACCCATACTTTTACACACGAAAACTTGAACAAACACTAAAAATATAAATTTATATCAGAAAAGCGTACGTTGCATCGCAACTAGGTGCGAGTTCTTTGATGATACCACTTTCAGCGGGATAACATTATGAACGACGTTTTCTATACATTTGTAAGGTTAATTTTAGTAAGTTAATAATATAATTGTTTGTTAAATATGGCTATACTACAATATGTGGCCTACGTAGACTTTATGGTCTATAGTAAATTGTGTTAATTACAGAATATCTTTATACAAGTCGAAATACAATATTTAGTCTTTAGTTATGCATTTATATATAGTTTTAGCAGAAGTTACTTTGTGAATTAAAGTCCAGCTTGGCTAGGTAGAAGTTCCTCGGTGTTAGGGTATCCGTTCGGGGTTAGCACGAAGTCTACGGGCCACCGGCAGTCTTATTCGGATGCGACTAACCCAAGGTTCAATACCGTTTTATCGGCGAGGAACACCGAAAGATTACCGGTATCCATAAGTCCGGTGAGTGTAAGATAGGCTAAATATTGTATTTCGACATAATGCTGATTTAATGTATATAGATATTCTGTAAAAATATTCCCGGAGACTTACAAAGTTCACAGTTGCTACATATTGAAATACAGTCTTATATTTTAACAAACTATTAAATTAAAGCCATGTTCACACGGTGAAAGTATAGCACATGAATGTAGCTGTCACGATAGTACTCTTCCAAAATCATTTACGTATAATATATAGGGCGTGATAGGCACTATCACACTATCATGAAAATGTGATACTGCGAGAGTAACTATCACGACCTATAAAATATACGTAAATGATTATTGGAGAATACTATCGTGACAGCTACTCATATGCGCTACTATCACTCTGTGAACTTAGCATAGCTTACTAAAACGAACCCTGCAATGTATAGAGAATTTCGTTCTACGTGTTATTCCAACGAAATTAGTTTTATCGATAAGCTCCTCCTAGTTGCTATATGCAAAGTAAACTTTTCTGATTTAAATTTATATTTTTAAGAGGTGTTTTGGGCGTTCATCTTTTCCTGTGTAAAAGTATGGGTGGCCTCAAAAATTTTTTTAAGAAATATATAGTTTTAATATTTTAAGATAAGTATTGAAAATACTTACTATACGAAAATATGTGTAATATGTCACATTATGACATATATCACCATGTGAGATATGTGACAATGTGACATTGACACATGGGAACACGTGACTTGTATATAATTATTAAAAGAAGGATAAATATAGTTTTAAATATAAAAGATGATTCTTAAAATAATAGCATAAATTTGCAAACAGTAAATTAAAATTATTAAATTAAATTTGAATTTCTTTTTATCTTGTGATATAGGTACCTAGTATAGTCATAGATAGTATAGTCATAGGTGGAATAGTCATAAGTAGTATAGTCCTAGATAGTATAGTAGTAGGTAATATAGTAATAGGTAGTATAGTCATAGGTAATAATATAATCATAAGTATAGGTGCTTATACCAAAATAATAATGAATACATTTTTTTTGTATCTACTCAAATTCAAAATTCTGAGGAGTTCACAGCCGTCATACCTAACATATTCAATTAACATTCAAATTAAATTTTAATTCTAAATATAGGTAGGTATATAATACATATGTGTATTATGCACCTATTTTCATTTCTTTCTTTGGTGAATTAACTTGAAATTTCTTTCTCTATGGACATATAAAGTCATTCCAACACTTATCCTAAACTACCTAAATTGTAAAAAATTTATTCATTCTTATTTCTTTTGGTATATGTACATTGTACTTATACGAATATAAGTATGAAAACATTTTTTGCATCTACCCAAATTGACAAACCTGCCGGGTGTACACTCGTCCTGTCCAATTTTTTCAATTAAATTTCAAACTTAAAATCTCTAAATTAAATTTTAATTCAAAATATAGGTATATATACACATGAGATTTTGGTACCTATTTTAATTTCTTTCTTTGGTAAATTTAATTGAAATATCTCTCACAATGGCTATATAATGGCATTCCTACATTTATCCTAATTACCTCATTAGTGATAAATTTATTCATACTTTTTGTATATGTATTTATTCGAATATAAGTATGAATAAATTTATTTTTTATCTACCCAAATTGAAAAACCTGCGAGGTCCACACCCGTCCTGTTCAATTTTTTTTCAATGAAATTTCAAACTTATAATTTCTAAATTAAATTTTAATTCAAAATATAGGTGTATAATACAAATGCGTATTAGGTACCGATTTTCATTTCTTTCTTTAGTCAATTTAATTGAAATTTATTTCTCTATGGCCATGTAAAATCATTCCCACACTAATCCTAAATTAACTCATTTTTTGAAAAATGCATTCATTCTTTTTATATGTTTTTATACGAATATAAGTATGAATACATTTTTTTTGCATCTACCCAAATTGAAAACCCTGCGGGGTCCACACTCGTCCTGTCCATTTTTTTTTAAAATAAAATTTCATAAATAAAATTTTTGAATTAAATATTAATTCAAAATATAGGTATAAAATACACATATATATTTGGTACCTATTTTTATTTCTTTCTTTGGTAAATTAAATTGAAATTTCTTTCTCTATGGCCATATAAAATCATTCCTACACTCATAATATATCACCCAATTAGGAACAAATTTATTCGTACTTTCTGTATATGTACTTATACGAATATAAATATGAATACATTTTTTTTGCATCTACCCAAATTAAAAACCTGCGGGGTCCACACCCGTCATGTTCAATTTTTTTTCAATTAAATTTCTAAAATAAATTTTAATTCAAAATATAAGTATATAATACACAGGTGTATTTGGTAACTATTCTAATTTCTTTCTTTAGTAAATATATTTTTAATTTCTTTCTTTATGGCCATATAAAGTCATTCCTACACTAAATCTTAGTACCTTATTAGTGATAAATGTATTCATACTTTTTGTATACCTATGTACTTATACGAATATAAGTCTGAATATATTTTTTTTGCATCTACCCAAATTGAGAAAATGCGGGTTCTACACTCGTATTGTCCTTTTTTTTTTAAATAAATTCATTCTCACACATATAAGAAATGACATCAGTAGGGAAAAATATATTTATTCATTTGGTATAGATACCTACACATAAATCATTTTGAATAAATTTTTTTTGTTTTTACCAAAATTAAAAACCCTGCGGCGGCCACAACCTACCTGTCGAATTTTTTTTCAATTAAATTTATAACTTAAATTTACGAAATTCAAATCTAATCCATAATGTAGATATATAATACAATTTTGTATTAGGTACCTATTTTCATTTCTCTCTCTGGTAAATTTTATTCAAATTTCTTTCTTTATGGCTATATACATTCATTCTCACATCAATCTCAAATTTTCCTCAGTAGGGAAAATTCTAATCATTCTTTTGGTATAGATGGTACCGACACTTGGACAATTTTAAATAAATTTTTTTTGTCTCTGCCTAAATCGAGAAACCTGCGGGGTCCACATACATCCTGTCCGATTTTTCTATGTCACTACAGTTATGTTGGTGAGCCCTATTATCAACCGTCGTCGTGACACCATACATGTATACGTAGTTAGCTGTATTATCACATCGTATTCACAACATAACAATATCATTACAAGTTAATAGAAATTTTTTTATCTTTTATTACGGACGTGAGAATATAAAATGATATATGTTAAATTAATAATTTTAATATATACAAAATACTACTATAATATTTTCCGTTGCGATAGTGTCCGTGCTGTTTGCATTGTTTATACTTCGAAGAGTATAGTTTATTACTTGTTTATTTTTAAAGTTGATCAAAATGAAAAATTAGTGGTTATAGGTATATATATTTTTAAAAAAAAATATCGAGATTTGGCGACAATAAAAAAAAAAAAAAAAAATGGGATTTACACAAGATTATTTTTTTAATTACTTTGAATATTTTTAAATCGTCTGGTTTACAATTTTCTGAGAACCCCATAAAAATTGCTTGTACAAAACGCCTCGATTATCGAGTGTATACCACGTACAATTGTTCAGAAATGTATGCGCCTTATAGATACCATATGTTTCTTTAAATAAATAAATACGACGTCGTATTAGCTAGAGTATTTCAATTCGACCGGGATTTCGATCGGGGTCGAAACGGTCGACGACAACTGTGGCCAGCGGCCGAACCGAACACGGTGATATTCCGTTTTTACGTCATTTCTCTTCTTTTCCTATTATATTATTATTATATTTTTAACTTTTCTTTTGCAACTTGTTGCCACATGTATATGTAATACAGTATCTATATATATACACACGAGCCTACACTGCGCCCGGCAAAACCAATTTGTATTCAGATAGTAATGGAACACGGATAAATTGTTTTTTTTTTCTCTTCGCAGAGAGATCAAGGGAATTGTGGGGGGGGAGGTTGTATACGCGCAGAAAGTAATCTTGTTTACGACCCCCCCCTCGTCATCCCCACCGCCACGTCCCTTTGGCGCGTTTATTGTTTTGATGAAGCAGATTTTTGGCCCCCGGAGGACACGAAAGCGACTGAGAAAGCTCAATATAAACTAATCAATATAGCATAGGAAATTCGAACGGACCACCGCAGCTCCCGCGTGACCGGTGATTTATCGCGGGGTATATGCATCGCTATATATATCACAGAATAAAAGAATCGGAATGGACACTGATAAGAATTTACACGGGCAGCATAGGACGGCGTGAAAATCAGTCGCCATGTTTTCGGACGCGATTTTATCATTATTTATACTGTGTTTATATCACAGATACATATTATATTAAACTAGATAGCCGACAACGTTTATATTATTGAAGCCAGGCAGCCATTTGCAAGTTGGGCAATGTTTACACAATGTACTGTGTGTATATATAAATATGAGGTACATATATAATATCATATAGGTACCTACTATTAACACATGAAACGAATGTATGATTTTAAAATTTAAAAAATATCTTATATATATATATATATATTTCTAATGTCATAGGTATTTAATACATATATATCAATATATATATATGCATATACAGTGTACAATGATAATTATTTTATGTACTAATGATGAAAAGTGTTGAATTATAGTGTTGAATGAACTCATATTGTAATAGTATAGTATAATGGATAGGTACTTTTCGACCGTCAGATTTTACTCTATTCGTACACAAATGTACGCTACAAAGACAAACTGACTGAACAATACAAAATGTAATAACATACAAAATATTTCAATCAAACAGAATTATTCTGTGTTTAGATCGACGTCTCATATTCCGTTATCCCTTGTCGCTTGGATTGATAACATATTATGTAAACATTGCCCAACTTGCATATGGCGGCTAGACTTTTTATTCAAATACACAAAATATACAGAATCGACTATATAGTTTAAATAGTTTAATATATATATATATATATATCTGTGGTTTATACTACAGATATAATCCGACGTACTGATATCCACAGAATATTCTGTGATAGTACTAATAGTGTCTATTATGGTATAAACCACCGAATATTCTGTGGTATAAATAATGATAAAATCGCATCCGAAAATATGGCGACTGATTTAAGGTGCCTTTACACTCTATCGTGTCGTCCATAAATTTATTGTGTTTTTTTTTATCACGTAATTTTAGTAGAATGGTATCTATAGATTCATAGTGGATGTAACCGCGTAACCTTTCATACTATCATATCAGTGTGGTATGTTGATAATGATAATAGTTGGCGAAAAAATAAAAACTCATGTTTTTGGCAAAACATACCTGAACAAATGTCATTTTAAAAATTTTTTTAATATATATTACATATTAATATTATAATACATGACATATAGACTCGAGTAGTCGATATAGAAAAAGTAAATACAATAATCGAGTATAGAATTTAAGGTGGAGGAGCCAGTGGAGGGGTACAGGGGTGTCAGTCGATACCCTTATAATAATGTATGGTGGATGATATACTAATATTATTCCAATATTTTGTTGACAAATTACAAGATCAACTATTATAAACGTTATTTAAGTAACAAAATTAATTTCAAAATTGTTTTGGATATGTTTAATAGGTGGTGGGTCTGTTGTAAAAGTGTATCGACACCCCTTGCAGAAAATGTGTGTGCTCCAACCGGGAGGAGCAATGGGAATGATAATATTAATACACTCGGGTCACACAATATTTTCTGTGCTCGGACCACGCGATTCAGTGATAATATAGTATAGGTGTACCATATTGTAACCGCACGACGGCAAAGTTGAAAAAACTTCAACTCTACGGTAACGTTTGGTAACACTACGAACGATTGTAAATGTAACCAACGTGATCAGCCAATCGGACGACACGAAGTAGTGTAACAGATTTCGATTTATTGTCCAGCCTATATATATAATATATATGTTACGGGCAATGTAGAATACCGGTCAATGTGTACATTGCCCGGGCAATGTGGTCCTGCCCGGGTAATGTGAACCACGAACTTTTTTTATATTTTTAAATTTTATATTTTTTGTTATATTTTATAACACTCGCTACGCGAGAATGACCACTCCCTACGCCTGCCGTCTCCGGTCGCCACACTCGAGGTCCTACGGACCTCTCGAATGGGGGCTCGGCCCCCAAACCCCCTGGGAAAAATACTAACCTAAGAGGCCTAATACTGTCCTACCCTTCGGGTAGACCTACAAACCTAACGGGCGAACTCTCGCTACGCTAGAATCCATTTAAAAATAATAGGTATTATCAAGTATAGGATATAAAAAATATAAAAAAAGTTCGTGGTTCACATTGCCCGGGCAATGTACACATTGACCGGTATTCCACATTGCCCGCTACATATATATATATACGACCGGCTATATACATGTACTTATTGGGAGCGACCAAAACGTTGGATGTATTTTATCGGTTTTTCCGATTTGGACGGGTCAAGAAATGGGGCGTGATGCATGACGCGACGGTGACACGCGCGCGCACCCTCTGTCCCGCGCGCGTCAGTAGCTCAATCGTCTCGGTTTAGTTTAGTTAGACGGTGCAGCCTTTAATAGGCTGGGGCTATACACGGCGTTTTTTCCGTCGCGAATATCCGCCGCGGGCATTCGTCACAAATCGCGCTGTGGTACACACAGCTATACGCGACGTTTTCACTCGGCGATATTCCGTCGTTTTATTTTTACAATATTTTAGTATATTGTATATAATACGCCATAATTATTGTATAAAATGTATAGTTACACAATACATACATACATACATACATACATATATACATACAGAAACTGTAATTATTCCATCCATTTCATTATAATTAATTTACCATTTCCGTGTGGTAAAATACGTATATAATTTATTATTATATATATATATATAAATATTATCTTTAGGTAAAAACGTATTTGATATTTATCACAGATGTTCTGTGACAGTACTATAGCACATATATACTGTTTTATCTGTGTACATACTTTTTTGAATGTATTTATACGAAATTGGAAAAAACCTATAAACAACGTTTACAAAATTATTTACAACATATAAAAACCTGAACACAATTTATAAGACCAGAATACGCGTAATTGAAATCTACAATTTAGATGGGTACCTACCTAATTAAACTTGCCATATTATAATATAAACCAATAACCTGTACCTATACAAAATTATTGTATTATCGAATACAATATAAAAACGCGACGGATGCTCGTATAGCCACATCTTGTACAACTATATAGAAAATGCGGGGCTTGCGATTTTATTACTTTGAGTCATTACTTTTTCCGCAGCGTCCAAATCGCGACGGATTGTTATCGCCGTGTATAGCCGCTCTAATCTAAATCGATGTAATTTCAAAAATGAAATTCACGACGGAAAAACTCCGTTTACAGCCCCAGCATTTGAAAGTGCACACGACGACGCGCGTCCCTCATTCCCATAGATTGTTATCTATTTTATATTCGACGAAATATTATCAATGTTTTACGACGCACGCACTGATAGCATAACATAATTTCTCACGATATAACACATTCCGATTTATTCATACAAGATCAACGTGTAAAAGACCCTACACGACACGTGCATTTCTCCAATATTTAGTACATAATTTGTACAAATTTGTACAACAGGTCCGGAAATTCTGAAAAATCCCTTCCTATCCAAAATCACCGAATACTAGATATTCTATAATTAGACATTCCTCCAGCCCCCCACAACGAATTTTACGAAATTCAAAATAAAGTTTATAATTATTTCAATTTGTTCAGAGCCGATTGGACAAAGTCGGGGCGCCAACTTCACGTACGTTTAAACTTACCTTAAGTACTAAATATTTTACATTTTACACATGTAATATATGTACATATATTATAAGTGGGACTATTGCTATATCCTCGGAAACTAAATGTCGTACAAATTTGTACAAATTGTGTACTAAATATTTACATAATAGTTTTAGAAAAAAACTGATTATTTCCATTATGGGGGGCTGAAGAAACGTTTCTCCAGCCCCCCACCAGACTATTTTG
>JAIPRL010009127.1:0-18428 GCA_025469235.1 Pemphigus obesinymphae | reverse complement strand
GTCTTGTATCCAACTGTATTCTGGGTATTCCTGTTTTAACTCCTTTGGCAACATTGTGACATCAGTACCGTTCAACAAATACTCTGGTGCAAATCCTGTTACTGTGTGCTCAGTCTCATTATATTTCATCACACATTCATGTGCAATTGTTGTCCATGCCATCTTTCTCTCCTTTCCATTTATCACACATCTGATTTTATTAATAAGTGTCTGGTTCAACCTTTCATTTAAACCGTTAGAGAATGGTGCATTTACAGCAGTGAAAATTATTGGTATAGATGATTCATCCAGAAATTTTTTAAACTCTTTTGAATTAATCCCTGGGTATTGATCTGTTAAAATCATACCTATATTATTTATTTCAGTGATATTTTTTACCAATTTAATAAAATCATTTGCGTTTTGTGTCTTTGATGTAACAATATACGCATATCGTGTGAAGTGATCTACTAAAAGATGTAAGTATTTTTTTGTGGAACTTGAACCTCCAAAACCTCCAATTGTGTCTATAGAAACTATTTCGAACAGCTTTGTGGACGGACCCAAATGTGACATTAATCCTATTTTGTCCTGTCCCCTTGATTTATTTTTTATGCATACTGTACACCTTTTACATATTCTTTTTATATTCTTTGTTAGATTTCTTGCTGTGTAAAAAGGATTTATATTTTTTTGCATTTGTTTGGTCCCTATATGACACATGTGTTCATGTATATTCTTAATAAATTCTACACTGAATTTTTCCGATAAAATTATCTTTTCTTTTTTTTTTCTTTTTTTGTAATATACTCTGTGTTTTTCTATTAATTTGTTCTTTATTTGTTGTACTGCTTTATTTTTTTCTTGATCTGTTATGATATCTTCTATCTTTATCAAGTTTACAATTTTCAGCTGTTCATCTTCATTTTCGTTTGATTCTAATACTGGATTTCTACTCAGACAGTCAGCTTTTAGGTTTTCTTTTCCTGGAGAATATTTTATTTTGAATTCGTACTGTGATAAATAGTAACTTAAATCTCCTAGTTCTTCATCTGTTCTAGATTTAATATTCAGATTTTCCAAAGGTTTGTGATCTGAGTACACCGTAAATGGTTTTCCAATTAGCCAATATTGCCAATATTTTACAGCTTCCTTTATCGCCAAGCATTCTAAGTATATTGCTTTTTTTCTTTTTTGGCTTTCATTTAGTTTTTTTGAGAAATATGCTACTGGTTTTTCTTTACCGTCTGTTTGCGTTTGTTTCAAAATCGCTCCGACCCCTTGCAAACATGCATCTGTATGAATATTTATTGGTAAGTCTCGATCAAATATTTCCAAAATTGGTTGAGAACATAATAGTTGTTTTATTTTTTCCAATGATTTTTGACATTCTTCTGACCATATGAAACTTTGACCTTTTCTTAGTAAGTTATGTAGCGGGTCTAAAATTAAAGCACTCTTTGGTATGTATTCATTATAAAAGTTAATCTTTCCCAAAAATTGTCTAATATTTTTCTGTGTTTTTGGCGTAGGAAAATTTCTAATAGAGATTAGATTATCTTTTATTGGTCTTATTGTGTTATTTTGTATTATATGCCCTAAATATTTCACAGAATCTGCAGCAAACGTACATTTAGTAAATTTTAGTCTGAAACCTTCTTTCATTATTGCCTCTAATAACTGATTTAAATAATTAATATGTTCAGAGAAAGTTTTAGAGAATATTAAAATATCATCTATATAGTTGACTGCAAAATTAGAAAGTTTATATTTCCTTAAGATGTTACTTAGTATTCTTTGAAAAATTGCCGGTGAGGTCTTTAGGCCAAATGGTAGACAAGTCCATTGAAAATGACCTTCTTGTGTCACAAAGCCAGTTTTCTTCCTATCTTCAACTCGTAGTGGAATCGACCAGAAGGCTGAATTGATGTCCAATGTTGAGAAATAATTGCAATTTCTTGTTTTTACCATCAAATCTTCAATTAACGGGAATGGTTGAGCTTGAGGTACAACAATTTTATTTAAATCTCTGAAATCTATACAAAGTCTTGATTTTTTATTTTCTTCTTTTTTAAATGCCAAAGTTACAGGGGCTGCAAAAGGACTATATGATTCTTCTATCAAATTTTTCTCCAGTAGTTTTGATATTTGGTCTTCGATCTCTTTTTTGTCATCTATGGTACATCTGTATGGTCTCTTGCAACAATATCTTTCGACTAACAGGTCGATGCGGGCCTCATATTCATTTACCGTACCAATGTCATATTTGTCTTTTGCAAAAACTGATTTATATTCTTCAAGTAGCTTATTTATTTCAGCTCTTTTTCCTTGATCTAAATGATTCATTTTTATTTCAAAATTGTTTTTATCTATGTGTTTGTTAAAATTGACTAAAATTGACTGTTTTATAGTATCGTTTTTTGTATAATTTTTTTCTGTAGAAATTTCTTCTAAAATTTCTGTCTCTTTTTGTATATCCAAAGTTTGTTGTGAAATTTTCAAATCTTCATTTTGGATTAATTTAAATTGTTTTATTATATCAAGTCCAATGAGGAATTCATTTTCAAAATTTTCTTCATCAATTATATATACATCCATTTTTTTCTCAATGTCAAAAATTTTAATTTTTATATTTATCATACCTTTTGTTTTTTTCACACCATTAATCGTTAGCAAATTTGTATTATTTACATTATATATATTTTTCTTTAGTTTAATTAACTTTGAATTAATTATAGAAACATTTGAACCTGAATCGTATATTCCAAATGTTTCTAATGATTCATTCAATAATAGTTTTATTTTGATTAATGGTGTGATTATTCGTTTTTTTGATTCTCTTCAATCAGCTCAGCTTCAATTATAGAAGTATTTACTTGTCTGATGGGACTATTTTTATGTCTTTCATCTGCTTTTATTTTAAACCAACATTTTTCTTCAGGATGGAAACGGGTACCTTTGTTTAATCTTTTACAAGTCTTGCATGGTTCTTTTACATTTGCTGCTTCCTCATAATCAGTATTTGTATTCTTAACTCTCTTAAAGTTTTTATTCTTTGTTAAATACTCATATTTATTCAGTTCATTGAATAGATCTTCTGTTTCTTTTAAACTTTCTCTATCAATCCTATGTAATATATTATTTGGTAGACCAGCTGCTATAATGTCAATTAATGTTCCTAAGTCTATTGTTTTTCTTACTTCTAACAAAATTCGTTCTTTCTTTAGTGCATAATCTACCAAGGAGCCTTCCATATATTTAAAAGATAGTGCATACATTACCGGATTCCATCCTTTGTTTACATATGTTTCACCAAACTTACTTTTCCATATCCTCCATTCTGCTTTTATTGATACTTTCATCATCATAGAGTTATACCAGTCCAAGCTAGCCTTATCCAAAAAGAACCTGAGCATTTCAATTTTTCTTTCATCTTCTGTAACATAAAAACGTTCACACTCTTTTTCAAAGGCTTCCATCCACTGGTTTGCATTTGCTTTTTTATATGTATATTGTTCAATAATAAATTTTTCTGATAATGATTTTAAATTTTGTTGACCAGAATCTCTTTCAGCCAACTTTTTTAATATTTGAGTTAATGTATTTTCCTCTTCAAGTTTTATTTTTCTGTCATTTCTTTCAAAATATAATCACCAAATTGAAAATTACCACTATCGTCTATGTATGTGTCCAGCATTTCTTTTGTAATGTTTATCCACACTTTTCTTGTTTGGTGTCTTTTTTTTATTGCATTCTTGACTTTTTTAAATACCTCTGTTTTTTCTACTTCTTTATGTAATATGGCTGGTTGTAATTCTATTGGAAAACTGAAAGTCTTATCATTTTGTGTAATAACTGAAGTTATGCAGAGAACATTTGATTTCCCGTCAGATGATGGTTTTTGCAGTGAACTCAAACTGCAACTTATCTATCTTCTCCATCTTTGTTATTTGTTTTTGACAAAAATTGTTGTTTTATAAGTGTTCCTTATAAAGTTTGTTTTTTTAAGTAGTAACAATTTGTGTTTATCTGTAAGTAAATAAACAACAATTTAAGGTCATACTTAAAAGTCTTAATACTAATTTTAGAGAACTATGTTTTAGTTTTATATAATGCAATTTTTGTTAACTCATCATGACTGATATCAATCTGCTGTAATCATTAGACACAGTGGAGTTGATAACAGCATAATCGTACATGATAGATAATAGATAACAAATAATAATATATACAATAAATAGTAAACAAGGAGTACAATATTCCTTTACATATATATATATATATATATATATATATCAGATCGTCTTGCATTACTAGTCCTTTAAGGAGGACATCATTTAGACTTATATCAGATTCAGTTCTTGTCGACGCGTCAAACACAACACGTAATTTCGTAGTGCTACTATTCACATTTGAAACACAATGGTGTGCGAGATAGCACATTTTTCCGGCTTCATCAATTTTTTCGCTGCTCATGTACATCATATGATTTAAATTTCTGTATTCGCGCATAAATTTAAGATACTCAGTTTTTAACGTTAGATTTTTCAAATCGATGCTCGATCGCTAAAAGCCTATGCATCGCTATCACATACGATTTCCCCAACTGTGAAATGTTTCCCCTAAATTGTAATTGTACTATAAAACGACCTTTTTCTTCTCGGCGTACCATGTTGTTAAAATGTTCACTGCATGCTTTTTCTTCGATGGTGTATGGTGTCGGTCTTATGTATTCTTCTGCTTGCCAAAATTGTTTAATTATCTTTTCTATATTACCATATTCACGATTTTCTGTTTTTATATCTAAATGTGCAACAGTTTTGTTATCATATACCGAACTTTGTACTAACACTAACGCGACAAATCCGAATTTTGTTTCTTGGTAGATCGGCCCTTTATCGATCGATATTGCTGGCTGCCGTTAATTTTGAAAAAATGGACAGCACCTATCAATATGTCAATTCTTCTTGATACATTAACGACGGATCAGCCAGTACAATATTTGTTGGTCGGGGACCGTTTTCTGCAATAAATCTTGTCGGTAGATTTCCCGTTATTTTCGTTACCACTAACGGTTGTATGTTTAATTCGTTGGCGTAAGATTATATTTTTAAGCTGTAGATGTGATATTTTGTGTTGTTTCTCTAATGCCGCTTACTATATGATCTATTTTTTTATTCTCTAAGCTTAAGCTATTTGCGAGTTCTGTTGACGTAAAATTATCCATTGAACCAGAATCCAATAATACGCGCGCAAGGGAGGACTTGCTGGACGGGCCGACGCCCCGCACTATTGCTGTGGCTAACAATAAACGCTTGCAATCACTTTTCGCGTGTGCGGTTGTTGAACCTATCGTATCTACGACCAGTTCGTTTATATTTTTGACCATTTCGGTTTCCTTTTCACTACTTTCCATATCTGAGCCTTTTTTGCACTCAAATGTAAAAATGTGTTATGCAATTTAAAACATTTAAAACAATTAAAAAAAAAAAAAACACATTTAAAAACATTTTCCCTTGCGTTTGCGTAAACAGATTTTACATAATTTTAGACTCGTAATTTTATCAATGCGTTCCTTAATCGACCATGCGATAAATTTTGGACATTTATATATCGTATGCTCCAAGTCCCATATAAAACACTTCAATGTCGTTGTTGATACAAAAGTCGCAGCGTGCCTTTGACCGTTCTTCATGTTATTGTTTCCTTTCGATTGTCCACTTCCTTTGCCTACTACAGCCGATACCGATTTATTGTTTATATTTCGCGAACATTCAATTGATTCTAATATTCGAAATCGTTCTTCAATAAATTGCACTAATTCATCGATTGATGGGATTTTATCTTAAGATGTCTGTATTTTCCAATCTTATCGCGTTTCGTCGTTCAAATTCGCGCATGCGATATGCAATAATAATGGACCCTAATTATATAGCCGCGTATCCACCAAGACGCATGACCGCAAGAACGTTCGAATGGACTGCTAGTCGGTGGAGACGTGTCATACGCGCGTACATACGCCATTCGTTCGTGTGCAGACTTGTTTGCTCCGGTAGCGGTAAATCAAAAGAAATTAAATTTTTGTGTGGACGTCATACGATCAAACGTTGTCATGTGGTCATACTGTTAACATGTTCTATATATTATTTAATTTGTTTTAGTTAGGTATATTAATAATATATTTGTATTAATATATTTATATATTTGTTTACTTTAAAACTATGGAGTGGCCAGATTCGAAATCTTTACAACTAATTAAGTTGTATACAGAAAAAAGAATTCTTTGGGATCCTTTGGAAAAAAATTACAAAAATATTTTAAAAAATCCGATAAATGGGAAGCAATCGCCAAGGAGATGGGGTCGGACATTATAATTGTGAAAAAAAAAATTGAAAGCCTTCTTAGATCATACCTTCGAAAACGTCAAAGGCAAAGTAAAATTTGACCCATCTTCTTTATTTAAATCAATTAAGAAATTAGTTGTACTGTATAATTCCTTACTTTTTAGCGTAGAAGCCATCCAAAAACGTGGAGTTTTCTTTTTTTTTCAATTTTTTTTTTAATAATGAATTTATAATAATATACCCAGCACAAACAGCTATAGTATCAAGGTCATGATGACCTGCAGTACCTCAGTTCATTATTCATTGTTAAAACAAATCTTAATAAAATATCGACGATCGATACCTACGAGTATATGGTGCTAACTACCGAATAGTAAGCGAACGGGAGAAACGTTTATTCGTGGGATTTGGTGTAGACGTCGTCTTCACACAGCACATGCATGCGGTGTCGTACGTTCGTGCGGCCTTATGGTTTTTCTCCTAACGCTTCGAGGTGCTTTTATATTACGTTTAACGTGTCGGACAATTTCCGTAATTTTTATAGCAATCTATTTTTTAACCATGTCAAATCAATAATATTTTTTACGTGAGTTTATATTAAAATCTTTTTATTATTATAACACGTAATTAAACTAGATCACACAGCCTCGTAGTTTACCGCAGTTGTTTCTAAACATTTTATTCATTCTTTCGCGTCAACGAAAAGAACTGACAGTAAATAAAATAATTTCTGTATGGTCGTTAAACTTCAACTTGTATGTATTAATGCCACAAATATATCGTAGAACGACGACTATTCTTCGGCCTGAAAAATTCGGAATATCCAATGCTGGTAATTTTATTACGGCCTGTGGTTGTGTTACTTCCCGTATACCTGTATGTTCGTCTATTACCACCGTTTTGCTTATCTCTTCTTTCTTCGTTGACGAGGTTATTCATTTTTCCGCTTCTGCTGTTAATTTAAAATAGAACTCTTCAAACTCCTCCCTGTACGGGAAGTTTTCGTTTTCGTTTTGATCCACGTTCGCCGAATCTTCAATAGTCGCTTGAACTTGCTGAAATTCATTCGAATTGTGTTCTACCTTCGCTCTTCGTATTTTTACTTGCTTAATATCGCGGGTCTCAGACTGCATATATATCCCAAAACGTGTTAATGACGCCTTCAATTGACCTCGCTTTAACATTAATGACGCTGTTTCAGTCATACTTACGACTAAGAAAAATCAACACAAATAATCCCAAAAAGCCGATATAAGTATGGATTTCGATTTAACTACCAAGTATTTATTTATTTTTGCCTAACGTTTTACGTGCTGAGATAGTCGGTAAATTACAGAAGCATGCGTTTTTTTTTCTGTTAATTAGTAAAATAGATAGAACACTTTCTTACCTTTATATGATATCCAATTTCTCGACGACACAATTTTTAAATTGATGCAGCAACTCTATCAACCTCTATCGACGCACTCACGCAATACGCACACGTTTATAACTCGCGGACGTGTAAATTTAGAACGTGCGGGTTTAAATGCTCTTTTTCGCTTGTTTCTTTTTTTTAAACTTTTATTTCCGAACGACTCGGAATGCACGACAACCGAACGTGATTCTGTATTTTAATTGACCACTTGCTTTCCGCTATTACGATCATATTTTTACGTGATTTTTTCGCCGCACGCTGATCGATCCGTCCCGTATGGACTACATGTTCGGACATTCAATTATTTATTTTACTATTTAATTTAATTAAATACGCAGTTTCAATTTTGTGGACTGTAATTTTATTCTTTACTTTTAATATAAAAAACATTTTCGGGAACTCGGTATCGTGCATTCACATGGTTACGACCAAACTAATTAGATTTGACAGTGCAAAACTATCGAACAATATTTTACTACATATCAACCCGATCGACTCGTTATCTACCCCGATCGGTTTACATTAATTGAATTTACAATCATTTAGTATAATAGCTTTGTCGCCGACACCGAACAATATATTTAATGTAAGACTTTTTGATATAATGATTTATAAAATCATAAAATATATAATTGAATTATTATACTTCAAAAAATGATTATGGGTAAGAATAAGTTTCACCCGTAATTCATCATGGGCTATATTTTATAATTTCTTTTAATTTTACTTATATATATATTATATATTTTAAACCTGATAACGTCTTCCAGTTAAAAACTAATTGTGTCTTATATATTATATATATAATCATTTCTATAGTACATATTAATTTTACTTATATTTATAAATATTGTTATATTTTATAATATATCTTAATTTTTATTTTAAATTACAAATGCATTTCTTAAGTTTAATTATACCTATTCAATAATTATGATTTGTAAATTAATAAAGCAATTGATTTTACAGCATCTTTAAAAATTGACAGTAAGTAATAATGGTATAAATAATCGAAAAATAAGTTTGCTCATATTTTATAACACACGCTTAGCTAGACTAAAATACACTTGACTTGTTTTAAATTAAGCTCAGTACATTGTTACAATAATATTCAGTTGTATATGATTCATCGTTATTACGTCGAATTTATGCATTACTTTGAAAGAATAATATTCAATAAAACCATGGCTATTGCTTACAAATTATAACTAATCAAAATACAGCTATTCAATTTCTGATATAATATATCACAATAACCTATATACTGTGTTTATATTATGTCATCGTACGAATTTATTTATTTATTTATAATTGAACGCTAAATTAGTATTTTGTCAAAATAAATAAATTTTTATTTTGCTACAACTCTGGAATAAATGGTGATGGGAACATTGTTCCAATGAGATACATTATGGTTCAGCATCATTTAAGTAATTATTGTAGAAGTTATTATATTCAGTATACCTACATGTTGCAGGTAAATATATATTTTATATTAAGACTTTTGGAAGTAATGATGTTTTTTTATAATATCGGCTACAAATTATTAACAACACTTTGTACAATTCCTTGATAAACATAAACATAATTTAACATGCCCTAGGTCCAAGGAAATCAATTTTTCTATTGCTAAAGCATCTTATATAATCCATTAGTCCTCATAAAATCATTTTTTTCATAATTTCAACAATTTTTTTTTAGATAAATCTAAATAATTATCTAGTTATATTTTTACAAGTATCAAAATAGTATCTAAATCTACCCTCTGAAAATTTATATCTAAAAAACTGAATTAAAATAATATAAATTTAAATCAATGATTTTCTCATAACGCTGAAATTCTATAAGTTACTTATATTAGTTAAAAGAATATTTTTTGTAAAAATTAATTCTATAAAAATAATGTATCTCATGCTAGATTAAAAGAAAACTTTTCAAAGTTTCAATTTTTTGTAATAAGTAGAACATATAATTATCAATGGAAATAAATATAATATACCTATTAAAGAAAATACGTGCCAAGATAATTCAAAAATAGGTTATGACTAACAATAAGTTTCAACCGTAATTCAAAATAGAGTAATTTTATAATAGATTTTAATTTTACATATATATAATATATAATATATATCATGTTTGGTATGAGTTTTGCAAAGGCATCAAGACGCACGCACCCACATTCCATCGTGCACCCGACCGTTTCGTCGCCGACAGTGCGTGCGTGTTTGTGTGACCCATGGGTAATATTTTAATACTTAACAACCCGATCGACGAGTCATCGAACCCCATTGGTTTACATTAATTAAATTTAAAATCATTTAGTATAATAGCTTTGTCGCCGACATCGAACAATATATTTAATGTAAGACTTTTTGATAAAATGATTTATAAAGTCTTAAAATATATAATTTAAAATTTGTTTGAAATTTTAACATGATGTTTATTATACTTCAAAAAAAGATTATGGGTAAGAACAAGTTTCACCCATAATTCATCATAGGGTATATTTTATAATATTTTTTAATTTTACTTATATATATATATATATATTTAAATCTGGTAACTTCTTACAGTTGAAAATAGATGTTCCTAATAATCATTACTATAATATATATTAATTTTACTAATATTTATAAATATTGTTATACTTTATATTACATATTAATTTTTAATTTTAATTAATAATAAATTTCTTAAGTTATTAAATTATGGCTTATAAATTAATAAACCAATTGATTTTACAGAATATATGGCTCTTGTTGGTAAGTAATTACAAAACATATTATCGAAGAATAAACATGATCATACTTCAAAATATATACTCAGCTAGACTAAAATACGTTTGACATTTTTTAAATTTATATTCAGCTTAATATGATTATTGTCAGAATTTATGCAATATATTGTAAGAATAATGTTCAATAAAACCATAGCTATTGCTTATAAATTACAATGAATCAAATTAAAGTTTTTAAATTACTAATGTGAAATGTCACAATAACCTAAATACTGTGTTTATTTTATGTCATTGTGAGATTTTTTTTATTTATTTATTTATTTATTACGGGAAACTAAATTAGTATTTTGTTAAAATCAATTTAATTTAATTTTGCTACAACTCCGGAATAAATGGTATGGTACACTGTTCCAATGAGATACATTTTGATTCTGGGTCATCTATGTAATTATTGTGGTAGTTATTATATTCAGTTTACATGCTTTAAGTAAATATATATTTAATGTAAGACTTTTTGATATAATGATATTTAAAGTCATAAAATATATAATTCAAAATTTGTTTGAAATTTATACATGTTTTTTTTTTTATAATATCGGTTACAAATTATTAACAATGCTTTGTACATTTCCTTGCTAATCACATACATAATTTAACATGCCCTAGGTCCTAGGATGTCAGATTGTTTCAATGTTAATACATTTAATAGAATTCACTCCTTTTAATAAACATATTTTAGCAATGTTTTATCAACTTACTTTAATTTTGAAAAATCTATATATATGCTATATATGTTCTATGACCTATGCTTTATTGACTTATAAAATTCACCTTTATAATGTTAATACCTTTTTTTTATCAATATTCTTCTCATTTTTATGTCCTCTGTGGCACCTCCTAAAATTGTGTGTAGTACGTAAAATTTAATGTGTAGTACGAAATTAGCAACTGTGTTAATAAAATTAGGCAATTTTACATTTTTATATATTATAATGTTGATGATAAAAATAAAAAAGTCCATTCAAAGAAAAAATGGATTAAATGTGTAGTACGAAAATCAGAATATTTTAGGGGCTGCTTTGTGGTGCCTATAACCTTCCATATATTTCCTGGTCAAATGACACCCATGGTCTCTGTTATTTTCTTCTCCGTCTATTTTTTAATATCTCTATATTCTTAAAACCTTCTCTCTACATAGATTTTTTCAGTTAAATAACTTCTTTAATTCGCATTGATCTCTTTTAGATTTAATATTTACTAATTGTAAATTGATTTCTGTTACCCCTGAGTTTGAGTATGCTGTTCCTCCTGATTTCTTCCATCTTGCCCTTTCTCTTTCCCTCTCTTATGCTCTTCTTCCTCTCGCCTCTTCCACACCACTATCCTTTTTTAATTTCCCAAAGGCTGACTACCCACGCATTATTTATTTTTTCAATAGTTTTAACTGGGATCACACTTTCTGTTCATATAACGCTGATGAATCTATGTATATTTTCCTTGACGCTCTCCATTCGTCTATCCTTTCTTTTGTCCCCAAAGTATTCAGTTATCGCTTTTTTTTTCGAACTTGGTATTCAATTGAACTTAAAAATCTTGTTCGGCCAAAAATATCAAGCTTATGCTACATATAAATCTTTCCTTTCCTTAATGGACTAACGCTCTTTTTCCCTCCTCCGAGCTCGTTTTAAGTTCCAGTCAAAACAATGCTACCGTGCTTATATTTCTCGTACTGAGTCTACTTTATCATTAAATCCCTTTAATCTTACGTGTACCTCTCTGCTCTAAATATTGGTTCCATTACTCCTTTCTTAAATCAGCAGATCTAACAACTATCTCAAACTACCCTTATTACCAAACTCTCTCATCTCTTTAGGCTTTTTCAATCCATCATCCTAAACTTTATTCGTTCTCCTCTCAATCATATTCTTGCGGATAAACAGCACGGATTTTGACCGGGTCGTTAAACCACGATTTGTAATGTAGTGATTACTTCATATATTTATGATTCTTTTCGAGGGCACAAACAAGTAGATGTAATTTATACAGACTTTTTAAAAGCATTTGATCATGTAGATCATAATCTCCTAATTAAATTCTTTAGGCATTATTTCTCTAGGCATTGGCAATCCATTACTCGCTTGGATAAGCTCATATCTATCTAACTACCATCTCTATGTCTTTGTCCTTGGTTCGTCCTCGTCCGCCTTTATTCCATCTTCCGGTGTATCATAAGGAGCTGCACTTTCCCCCCTCCTCTTTGCCCTTTTTGTTAATTCAGCCCCTTCAGTTCTTCGTCATGCTAAACTTCTCATATTCGCTGATGATATAAAATTGTTCTTACGGATAAAATCTATTTCCGATTGTCATCTTCTCCAACAAGATACGAACAACTTGGTGGTGTGGCAAGAGTCCCTAGGTCTCTCCCGGAATATTTCAAAATTGTCTGTATTTTCCTTTTCCTGCTCCCACTTTTGCGTTTATTTTTCTTACGTCATTTATAAAACCCCTATTAAACCCCCAGTCGACTCCATCCATGACCTAGGTCTTACGTTCACCCGAGATCTATCTTTCCCCCGTTAAGCACATTGAAGACATTTGTTGCAAGGCGCTTAAGATTCTTGCCTTTGTCTTTCGTTCCTCTTCTGAATCCCACCTTCTATCCCCCCATAAAGCACTATACTGTACCCTGGTTTGTCTTGTGCTAGAATACGGCAGTTTTCTTTGGACCCCTCCACCGCTTGTGACTGTGCTGCAATTAAGAGAGTTCAGAGAAAATTCCTTCCTATTGTAGTTCATAAACTCAATATTCCTCGTCCTCCTCACGATTATACGATACCTGTTCTACGTGCTTTTAATATTTTATCATTAGCCGACCATCCGCATGTGTCTGATCTATCCTTTCTGTCCAATCTTCTTTCCGCCAAAATTGATTCTCCTTTACTTTTATTCCTAATAAATTTTAGGGTCCCTTCCCGCACCACTCGTTGTTTTATCCCTTTCCATACTCCTCGCTCTTTATCTAATTTCCTTGACAACTCCAACCTATCGTGCGTCTTAAGTCCTGGTTTTGAACAAATTCTGCCGGCAGAATTCTACCGCATTTTTGTGATAAGATCTATCCCATTGTAAAAGATAGGAGTGGTTTTTAACAAATTGCCCGACGCATTTCAGTTGTATCCATCAAAATTACGTCAACGCTATTGCGCTAGAACCAAATCAAATACAGGTCTCTACTTTCTTTTCTGCCGCGTTCGGACAGAAATTATCCGTTATCAACTACATTATAATATAAAAATAGAACCCATAGATATTCTTGAACCAAATAACAAACATATTTATTATTATCAATATTGTAATACATAATACTATATGAAAGAAAAACAATACGATAGACATTTAATTTAATATAAACATTTGTTTATAGAAAGTTTTGTTTATTCGTAATACTCGTTATTTGATAGTTATTTGTGAACTCTTAATATGTCGTCAAAACAATGTAGAAAATTTAATTTTTCTGTACTGCAAGACGACATATTAATTGATAATATACAAAAATGTCCCTGCCCATATGCAGTAAATTCTAAAACCTATAAAGATCAAAATATGAAAAACAATGCATGGAAAGAAGTAGCTTATGAAGTTGAAAAACCAAGTATTTATAATTCATTAATTGGAGATAATAATACAATATCATTATTCGTCATTCATACAAATATTTTTATTCAAATTAAGTTTATTTTGCGTATATCTAAAAGTTTAAAGAACAAGTACCTACGTATCTTTAGGGGAGAACTTTTAATTTTATAAACATTTTATTATTATTTAATAGGTATCATTTTTATGAGTCAACTATTTCAATATAATGAAAAGTCTCTTCGAGGTGCCCTGACGAATATGATTATTATTCTAACCCAGATTTTTAGATTTTAAAAATGTTAATTATTATTGAGTATGTACAAGAGCGGATTTAGGGGAGGCATGGGGATATTCTGCTTCTTTTCATAGACTTGTTATTAATATAACTATAAATATTACTATTATTATTATTTACGAATGTTGTAAAATTAATATATAATAAAATATAATTACCAAATAAGAAATACTATATTGCCTAATATACTGGTAATATCACCCTAGGTATTTAAATTTTTAAATATAATAAACTTAAAATATTTAAATGTTTCATTTAAAAGAATTTAAATGCCGATTGCAAGGTTTATATTTTATATCAAATTATTTATAATATAAATAATTTATAGTATAAATAACATATAATATATAATAATATATTATTTTATATCATTTTTTATACAAATAACAACATCATTAAACAATGACAGTTTTAATCGAAAATATTCTTTAAATTTTGATTCATTGTCAATCAAATGTCTCATTATTATGTGTACTATAAGTTCCTTCAGTGCTTCTAATGTTAAAAATTGGTGAAATATTATCATTATTAGATGATAGTTCAATTAACAGTAGATCATTATCGTCTTCTTCGTCATCTAACAAACATATCAATTGATACAATATCAACTACAGCCATGGTCCTTAAAAGATGTACCTACTCTATTAAAAAAGTTATGTATAATTTATTCGCACAAAGTAGGTAAATAATTGAAGTAATAAATAAAAAATAAATAAACATATAAATAAACATTTTTTTAATCAGCAGATTTTATTATAAAATTATCAATAAAAAATCCAAAAACAATTAATTATTGTTGTGTATATTCACAATTGTGAATTTTTGAAAAACGAATTAAAAATGATAATAATAATAATACCACAGAATATTACCGTAACCGTGGTTATTAAAAATAACTTTTTGCGGCATAATTGAGTTAGCATAACACCACTATTTTGTAGCAGAATTTTATAGCTGAGATTATGATTCACATCGCCGTAATTATGTCGACTGAGTTCTGCCGGCAGAATTTGTTAAGAACCAGGTCTTTAGGTGAACAGCAAACAACGACCCTAATTTTCTTTTTAAATAATAATAATGAAAAAAAAAAATATATATATGTATTATTCTTTATCACCTACTCATAATACTTGCATGACGTTACTATTATATTTGTACATTATCTTGTTATTTTTGGGCTTGTCCCGTTCAAATGATTAAAATAAAAAAAAACATGTGCAATGAGTATTCAAAAATCATTATAAATAACATATTTCAACCGTAAGTAATTATCATATATATATGTGTGTGTGTTTATAGTATATATATATATTTTTTTATATTATATATTTATTTTATTATTATAAGCGTATTACAATTTTCGAATTAATTAATTTTTCAATTTTAAATATATTCAATAATTATTGTTTCTTAATTTATAAATCAATAGATTATGTCCTATATTTGAAGCACAAAAGTAAGTAGTAATGGTACAATGTATATAGAAAGAATAAGTTTGATTATATTTAAGAAAAAACATTATCAGATAGACGAAAATAGAGCTTGAAATGTGATGTTTAAATAGTATGATATACCGTTTGTGATGTAGGCATCCACAATAATCGGATTTTATGATATTTAACCCCTATTTTTTACGTTTAACGTATCAGTCTCCGATATCGCAACTCACAAGATATATTGAGATAGTCATCTCGTATTTGGTTAAAATAGGTGCTAATGTAAAATTTTCTAAATCATCTAAGTGCACTTAGTTTTTTTCGTAGGATACTTGGGATATTTCTGATGGATAGAGGTGTAGAACATACTAAAAAACCCCTCGTTAATATAGGTTACAATATATTAACAAACCTTTGTATAATTTCTTGATAATCATAATTATAATTTAACATGCTCTAGGTCCTAGGGGATCAGTTTTTTTATTGTAAAAACATCTAATATAATTATGTAGATTCAAAAAATAATATTTAACAAAATTAGTCATCGTAAATTCTGTTAGAAAAATCTAAATACATACTTGGTTATATTTTTTATCAATATCCAAACTATGTCTAAATCTATCCTCGAAGAATTTTTATCTAAAAAACTGAATTAGAATAATAAAATATTTAAAATTAATAATGATATCACAACGTTAAAATTCTATAAATTACCGTTGCAAAAATTAATTCTGTAAAAATAAAGTATCTCAAAATAGATTAAAAGAAAACATAAAATGTTTTAAACATTTTATATAAGGTAAAACAAATAATATTATGAATTAAAATAAATATAATATACCTATTAAAAAATATGTGTGGTGGAGAATTCAAAACAAGGTAATGGGTAACAACAAGTTTCATCCGTAATTCATCATACGGTATATTTAATAATATCTTTTAATTTTACATATATATATTATATATTGTTGGCCTGGTGATGTCCAACAATTAAAACTATTTGTTACTTTTAATCATATTCTATAAAACATGTTAATTTTATTTATATTTATAAATATTGTTATATTTTAAATACATATTAAATTTTATTTTAAATTACTAATAAATTTCTTAGGTTTAAATAATACTTGTTGAGTAATTATGATTTATAAATTAATAAATCAATTGATTTTACAGTACGTATGGAATATAAAGGTAATTAAATTATGATACAAATAATTGAAGAATAAGCTGGATCGTATATCCAAATACGCACTCATGTAGACTAAAATACATTTAACATTTTTTTAATTAAGCTCAATACATTATTTCAATAATATTCAGATATATTAGAATATTATACAAAAAATTGAAGGAATAATGTTCAATAAAACATTGGCTATTGGTTATAAATTATAACAAAGCAAAATACAGCTATTCAATTACTAATGTAAAATGTCACAATAACCTATATACTGTGTTTACATTATGTCATTGTGAGATTTCTTTTATTTATTGATTTATTTATTATGGAACGTTAAATAAGTATTTTTTAAAAATCAATAAAATAAGTAAAAAGTAAAAAAAAAGTATCTCAAGCTACATTAAAATCAAACTTTCAAATTTTCAATCTTTTGTATTAAATAATGTGTATAAAATGTAAATAATGTAATGTAAAAAAGAAAATATAATAAACCTATTAAACAATATATGTGCTGAGAAACTTCAAAAATAAGTTATGTGTAAGAACATGTTTCAACAGTCATTCATCATAGGATATATTTTATAATATCTTTTAATTTTACTTATATATATTATATATTTTAAACCTGGTGACGTCTTACAGTTAAAAATAGATGCTCCTAATAATTATTACTACAATACATATTAGTTTTACTTATATTTATAAATATTTTTATGTTTTATATTATATATTAATTTTCATTTTTAATTAATAATAAATTTCTTAAGCTTATTTATACCTATTCAATAATTATGGCACATAATTTTATAAACCAATTGATTTTACAGATTGTGAAAAGCTTTTTGGTAAGTAATTATGGTACATATTATCGAAGAATAAGCCTTATTCTATTTCAAAGTATATACACAACTAAATTAAAATAGGTTTAACATTTTTTAAATTAAACTCAGTACATTTTCACATTAATATTCAGTTTTATATGATTCATAGTCAGAATTTATATAATATATTGGTAGAATAATGTTCAATAAAACCAAAGCTATTGCTTATAAGTTATAACTAGAGGTCGGATTTTTATGATTTTACATATTTGTTTCTAGTCTATGCAGTTAAATGGGAGTGAGAAATCTTTATGATTCATGAAACACAGAATTCACAAGAAAAAATGTATTTTGAATAAAAAAGCATATTTTAGGGGTTAGAGAATATTTAACACGTTAGAGAATATTTGAGAATATTTTTTGTAATATCGTCATATAATGAACATATTTCATGTATATCAGCACTTTGATAAATACAATGTTCACTAAATGATTTATTTCTGGGTTTTAATAAAAAATAATCTCCAGGTATTCCTTATCGATTGCGATAGCACATCGGTTATTTCGTTAGCTGTCACGA